>JADHKO010000057.1:0-47258 GCA_019925425.1 Ophiostoma pallidulum | reverse complement strand
GTCGGAAAGGGGGGGGGGGGGGGGGGGGGGAACAAAAAAAAAAAAAAAAAAGAAGAAAAAAAGAAAAAAGAAAGAAAAAAGAAAGAAAAAAAAAATTCAGCTGTCAGCTTTGACCTCTGCTCGTCGCCCCCTTCCTTGTTGCCTTCCGCAGAGGAAGGGACAAGGCCATCGACGGCCACGCCAGCACGTCGAGATGGCCAAGAGAGCATCGTCTGCTCGAGCACTCTGTGAGGCGTCACGCATTCTGCTATCAACGGCCGCCCGTGTCTCCTCTTCCTGCAGGCCGCCAGCCCCTTCCCTTTTCGCCACGGTGATGGAGCACCAGTTCTTTGCAGGACGCCCCCCGCCCATGCAGCCATGCAAAACGAGGGCAAAAGCAAAAGAGGGAGCGGCCGCGCCTGTTTCGGGTGCCCCAAAGCGGAAAGGTCTGCTGGGCGGGTGTCGTCTGCAGAGACGACGGAGGAACCCGACAAAGGAGACAAACAATGCCGTTACGAGCATTGGGGGGGCTTGACTGGAGCTCAGTATCGAGCCGTAAGGTCGTAGATGGAAACGAAGCTCCTGCCGGCAAGGCCGCTGGTGCGTTGTTTTCTTTTTCGTCGTCCTCTTCTTTATCTCCCTTTCTTTTCCTCCCCCCTTTCCCCCCCCCCTCCCCCCCGTTTGCACGCTTTCTGCAACCGAAAGTCTTGGCAGGCCTCGAGCCTCTTTTTGGCGAGTGGACCGGACGGAGCACGGCGGAGCCTTGGGGAGGCAGTCTCATCTTGCAGCGTTGCAGCTGGCGCAGTTTTCTTTCCGTCCTTCTCTTTGGTCTTCTTTCTATCTACTCGTACTCCGTACGGAGTACTCGTAGTTGTTGCTGGCACCCTGGCTGAACAACGGCCAGTCTTGCTCGTTTCTCCTGGCTCGCTCTGCCTCGCGCCGGCTGTCACGACAGAACGAGCAGGGACCGGCTGGTATGTGCCCAGGGCGGCACGTCTCTGCCGCCGCGCAGGAGCCAAAGGATCCGGCACTGGGCATGCCGTTGGAAGGCAGACACGCGGCAGAGAGCGGACAAGCAAGAAGAGGAGCCGAAGGGGCAGAGGGGCCAGGGGAGCCTCGAATCGGCATGCGAAGAAGACGGCGGGCATCAAAAGGGCGAGAGGCGAGGTGGAGTTGTCCGTTTTTCTTTTCTTTTTTCTTTTTTCTTTCTTCTTTTTTCTTTTCCCCCCCCCTCTCCTTTCCTATCTCTTCTCATGACACCACAGTCCTCGGAAACTCGCCTGTGTCGTCCTAGAGTCCGCCGTGAGCGTTCTCCAGCCTATTTGCCTCACCGAGGCACTTGGGACCTGCCGGAAAAGAAAGATGGAAAGACGGATAGACGGACTACGGCTCTGGACAAGGACTCCCATATGGACAATGCGAGGCAAGATACGACGTTTGTGGACAAGGGCGAGGAACGAAAAAGGGCCAGGCCAGGCCAACGGCAAACGTCGTTTCAACTCGCCCCCAGCCGCCGTCCACCGTCCACCGTCCATCGTCCATCGTCCATCGTCACATCGCCCATCGTCCAACGGCCGTCCAGCTCGTTCTCCCGGGGGCCCCCCCCCCCCCCCCCCTATTTCGGTAACAGCCAAGCTTCACTCCTCTCCCCCACTCCAACGCAACGTCGCGCCCCGCTGCCTGCCCTCACCCCTGCCTCTCGACCCCCCTGTCGATTTATCCTCCGCACCCACACCAGCCCAAAACGGGGGGCCCGCGGCCCCTGGACCCAGTTCGCCACCAGCGGAGACGACGTCCGAGTTGAGGCTGGGCTGGAGGGGCTGGAGGAGAAGGAGGAATACGTCGTAGAGCCTGGCGATGGAGATGGGAAGACGAGGATGCTCCAGCACGGCTCCCTTGGCCGCCTCGCGCGTGGACTGACGTTGACGGAAGCCGGCCGAACTGCCCTAGTCCACGTTTCGTCTTCTTCGTGTCCATCCTTCCTTCGTGTTCTTCTTCGGCGTCGGGTCTTGGCTTTGCTGCACGCTGGAAACCGCCTTCCCGTATTGGCCTCGTTTCGTGTCCCGGGTTTGAGCTGGACGGACAGCCCCAGCTGATACGAAGAATGCATACAGCCAAAGAGACGGAAGAGGTAGAGAGGGGGAGAGAGGGAGAGAGGGAGGGTCAAAAAGAGAAGGTCCTTGTTGAAACAAACACGGTAGAGCACAGAGGATATGATACAAGCACGTCGGAGAAGGGAAAAAAAGAAAATGAAAAAGAAAAGAAAAAAAAAGAAAAAAGAAAAACAAAAAACGAAAAAAGAAAAACAAAAAACGAAAAAAGAAAAACAAAAAACGAAAAAAGAAAAACAAAAAACGAAAAAAGAAAAAATAGAAAGAAAAAAAGGAGCCGGTCCTCACCCAGACCCTCTGATGCTACGTCCTCCTACGACGGCACGTTTTTGGGTCCCAGACTCTCGTGCAGGCGTGCACGCTGTCGACTGCAGGATGGAGTCTGTCTCTCTGCTCCTCCTGCGCAGCCAGGCCCCCCCCCCCCCCCCCTCCACGCCCCGTCCAATCCGGTTGTCAACTCCTGCCACCCCTGTTGGGGATGGACGAGGCTCCCCCATGTTTCTTAACAGCCGTCGTATACGTTGTAGGGCCGGGTAAAACACACACAGAAGAAGAGAGAGATGAACCGTTTCAACGGCCGCCTTCCATCGTCGTTGCTGTCGTTTCTCCCTTCTCCCCCCCAATCTCTCACAATCTCTCTCACTCCAGCAAACACAATGCTGCCCTCCCCCCGTGAATCATCTCTCACTTCCCACTCGATTGTAAGCGAAGCATCGAGGCGTCCATCCGGCTGCTCGCTCACTCTCCTCGATCTCCATCTCCATCTCCTGTCGTCCGCCTTCTCCCCCTTCCCCCTTCCCCTTTCCCTTCTCCCTTTTCTCTTCCCCTCCTCCCGCTCCCTCCTTGTCTCCGTCTGCAATCTGCAACTTTGCTCTCACAACCGCTCTGCTGCCTCCGCTCCCTCTCCCCCCTCCCCCCTCGGCGACTGCGAGTACCAATAGAGCATACTCCCCCCCTCCCCTCCTGCTCGCCCCCTCTCCCCCCTCGATCCTGGACCCCCCTAGGCAAGAAAAAAAAAAAAACAAGGGCAGGGGAGACGGCTCCTTGGGAGGCCCCGCCGCACCTATATCTCCCCCTCCCAGGCTATAACACAAGCTCTTCCCTACCCCCCCATCTATGCATACGACGTACAGAGTAATCCGCCGTACCTGTAGACACAAACACGGCATCCACACCCCTCCGCCTCTGCTGCTTTTGGTTTCTCTCTTGTTCGTGCGTCTCATCGTCTCCCTCCCCAGCGAATACTGCTTCTGTCCCCACGCTCGTGCCCGTAGGCCCCCCCTCCCTCAACATATATATTCCTTCATTCTTCACCTGTGCCCGTGTGTGCCGGCTTTAATATCCTGCGTTGCATGGTTGCATCGTTGTTCGAGTTGTGTTATTACGGGTTTCCTAGTCTTTGTTTTCCTGTGTGTCTGTGTGTGCGCTTGCTTTTACATTGCATTGGTTTGTCCCTCGCGGAGTTGGTCGAGCCGTTGCTGTTGGAGCCCGTGCCATTTTTGTTCTTCTTTTTCTTTCCTCTGTTCTTTTCTCACCCTCTTGGTCTGTCCGCTTTGCCTTGGCCTGGACCCTGTTCTCACTGTTGCCTGCTTCTTCTCTTCCTTGCATGGTTCGTTTGCTTCCTGTGCACACCCCCCCCTCTCCTATAGAACGAGACGCCTGTTATATTTGTTTCTGCTGCATCGCCCTTAATTATCACCTCTTCTCTCGCTCTCTCTCTCTCTCTCACTCTGTCTTCCTCTCTCTTCCTCGCTCTCTCCCCCTCACCCTTCCTATCTTCATCCTTCGTTGACGAGCCCCCCCCCCCCCCCTCTCCCGTCTGCTACTACAGCCTGCAATCTACTGTCGACATCCCGCTCCAGCCTCCTCGCAGCACCCGCCATCACCCTCTCCCCCCTCCTCTTTCACTCTCCCCCAGCTCTCCACCTGAACCACGCTTTGCATCTCCCACCCCCCCTTGCCCACGCTCCTATTTGCCAATGGACCACATTGTCCGCTGCATGCTCGATGTCGACCCCAGTTACCTAGATGACCAGCATGCTGCGTATATAGAAGCAGCCGCCGCCCCGGTGTCCGACCTGCAGGTGAGATTTTGGTTTCTTTTCTTCCTTCTCTTTCCCGTTCTTTCTGTCTCTCTTCTCGTTGTGTCTCATCAGACATCTTCACCTGCATGGTTGCTTGTTGCCCTGCCCCTCCCCCCTTCTCTCTCTGGCTCTCTTGGTCTTTGTTGATCATTCGTCCAGCAAGCAATCATGTCGGAGTCTTTGTCCACGACCACAACGGCAACGGCAACAACTAACACGTACCAGATAAAGCCGTCGACGTACATGGAGTCCCTCTCGCAGCAGCAGCAGCAACTGGCATGGCAGACACCGCTGCCACCACCCACAGACGACAAGCCCTTTGTGTGGAGGATGCATGCGCCCCAGACCGAGCGCAAGTACCAGCTGTTCCCCAAGGACAAGCAGCAGCTGCCGCTGCTGACGGCCGGCAAGGGCCTCGACCCGGAGCAGGCCTATGCCTTGGCCATGGGCAGCACGAGCAGCGGAAGCACCAGCGGCGGCAGCAGTAGCACCAGCACCAGCACCACCCCCGGCAACGACAAGTCGGCAGCAGCCGCAGCCGCAGCAGCAGCCGCAGCAGCAGCAGCAGCAGCATCAGGGACAGCCCCCGCCGCCAACGGCCTCCGCCTCCGCATCAAGGAGCACACGCTCATCCGCCGCCGCAAGATCAGCGTGCCCGAGCTGGGGCCCATGACCACCGTGCAGGAAGTTGCCATGGATTCACGTGAGTGTGGGAGGGAGACGGGGGACGACGAAGTGAAAGAAGGAGAAGGCGACATGTCGTGCTGACGAGTCACTCTCCAACGCAAACAGCAACCATCCCTGGTCGCCCGCCCCTGCACGAGCGCTCCATCAGCGCGCCCGGCAGCAGCTGGCGACAGCACCTGCAGCACCACCACCAGAACTACCAGAACTACCAGAACCACTACCACCATCTGGTCGACTGCATGATCCAGAACGCCGCCTACGACGACATCCCCGAGCAGGAGCAGAGCGTCTACGACGTCTCGTATGCGGCTGCTGCGGACCGCACCGCCAGCCCCGTCGACATGCCACGCTGCAGCTCTGCCCAGGCCGTGCTGTCGCCGACCGCATCGGCAGCGGCGGCGACGGCGGCGGCGGCAGCGGCAGCAGCAGCTGCCTCGCCCGCGGCATCGCTCACGCAGGGGGCCTCCTCTGCGGATGCTGCCAACCGCAGCTCCCTCCGCCTACCGCTCTCACCCAAGAACCTGGCGCCCTTGGTGATCCCACACTCGCACGGCCAGACGCACGGCCAGTACCAGAACAGCAGCAGCAACAACAACAACAACAACAGCCACCACAGCCACAGCCAGCACTACCGCAGCCACCAGGCGTCCTCCTCGCTGTCCGGCGCATCGTCGTCCAGCCTCCTCCGTCCGGCCAACGGCTCGTCCGCCGCCACCACGCCGCTGTCGGCCCAGAACAGCCGCTTCCGCTCCGGCAGCACGCCCGTCGAGTCGATGCTGCGCTCCGCGCGCTCCGACGAGTCGCCGCGCACGCGCTTTTCGCCGTTCACGCCGCACACGCCGTTCACGCCGCTGTCGGCGGCCCCGTCGTCGGCGGCCTCGACGCTGCCGACGCCCGTGTCCGCCACGGCGGCCGCCACCGAGACCGGCGCCTCGTACGCCGCGTCGTCGTCGACGCCCAAGGAGAGCGGCGGCAACGTGACGCCGGCGGCGGTCGAGACGGCCGAGCCCCGCAGCGCGCCGCCTTCGTCGACGGCCGCATCGTCGTCGTCGTCGTCATCGTTGGCGTCGGCGCTGTCTGCCGCCAATGCCAAAATGGCGTCGATGTCGGCCACGGTGTCTGGCGGCGGTGGCGCTGCCCACGGCCACCGCCGGGGCCAGTCGGAGTCTGGCAGCATCATGGAGCGCGGGCGGCCGCGCAAGCGAAGCGTGTCCCGGGACGGCGCCGGCACGGCGATGGGGGCCACCGCCGCAGCCTCCACGGCCGCGACCCCTACCGCGACCACGACCACGACCGCGACCGCGACCACCCTCACAGCGTCGGCGTCGGTGCTGAAGCGCAGCGGGTCCAAGGCGACGAGCCGCAGCGCCGAGCGGCGGGCGTTTGAGCTGCTGCCGCGGGGGTGCAAGGCGAGCGAGGCGGCGGCGGTGCTGGGGGCCGGCGAGGTGGCGGCGCTGGCGGCGCAGGCGCTGCAGCAGGCGGCGCGGTTCGAGGTGCTGCGCAAGGAGGACGTGGACAGCCTGTCGCGCGAGCTGCGCAACCTGGACGAGCGCACCGAGTACCTGCGGCGCACGTACACGTCGCTGCGCGCGGGGCGGCGCAACCTGCACGGGCGCATCTGCCAGTACCTGCGCAGCCCGCGCGTGGCCAAGTTCAGCCACGACTCCATGCTCAAGCAGGAGGAGGCGCTCGCCGAGCTCGACACCTCCATCGACGACTGGGTCACGAAGCTCGAGCACGCCGAGAACCGCCGCACGCGCGTGCGCCAGAAGCTGCTCGAGCACGTCGCCGCCGCCGCCACGCTGCCGCTGACGAGTGGTTTCGGCGGTGGGAGCGGTGGTGGTGGTGCTGCTACGACGGCGACGCCAACGCCGACGACGATGCCGATGACGGCAACGAGGATGACGACGCCCACCCAGCGCACCGGTGGCGTTGGCGGCGTTGGCGGCGTTGGCGGCGTCGGCGTCGTCGTCGGCGTCAGCGAGAGCCTGCAGCTCGCCATGGGCATCAACCCGGCGTCGTCGGCGGCCACGCCGCCCCGCAGCCCGACGAAGACGACGATGGCGGCGGCTGCAGCCGCGTCCGCATCGACATCCTCGGCTGCGGCGCCCGCCAGCGCCATCATCTCGCCGGTCGCGGCGGCGGCGCGCTCGTCGCCCTCGCCGCAGCGCCCCATCGTCGCCCAGGTGCCGTCCACGATCCTGGAGCAGCCCCTGGTCGAGGAGGCCATGTCGACGCTGAGCAAGAGCGCGTCGTCGGCCGTGCCGGCAGCCGTGCCGGCAGCCGTGCCTGCACCGAAGGCGAGCAAGCCTCTGGCCGCGACGACAACCACCCACACCGCTGAGCCCCCGCTGTCGCCCGCCTCGACCATTGCCAGTGCCGTCGGCGGGCGCCGCGTCGACGTCGAGAGCATCCGCGTGTACGCGGGCGACGACGTGTACGCGCTGCTGGCGGACGTCGAGAACCAGATCACGCAGATGGGCGCGCCGCTCTCGGCTGCGACAGCAGCGGCGGCGGACGCCCATCTGTCCGACGAGGAGCGCAAGCGGCTGCACCGCGCGCACAGCCAGGAGCTGCTCAACGGCGGCGGCCACGGGCGCTCGGCGTCGTCGTCGGCGGCGTTGGCGACGGCCAAGCGCAGCACGCCGACGCCCTCGTCCGCGTCGTCCTCGGGCAGCAGCAGCAGCACGCTGGCGGAGATCTTCCTGACGAGCGCCGTGTTCCGGCCGGAGCACAGCGTGCTGGCCATCTAGCCGTTGGGCCCTTTTTTTTTGTCTTCTCTGCCCCCTTTTGCTTGCCCTCCCCCTTTCTTCTTCTTGTATATTTATCTTCACAACCATCTGCCGCCTTCGCTTCGTTCTCTACGATGTCTCACGCTCCTTACCACGGCCGTCTTATTTTCCCACGAACCCTCCCCCCCCTTTCCCCCCCCTGTCCGATGCGATCCGATGTTCGCCTTCCCCCAGGCCAGCACGTTTTTGTTTTATATTAACGGCCGACCCGCATGTCCAGTCCTTGACCCTTTTCCGCATCATCCGTCTTGCACGCCGCGGCTGCACTGGACCCAAGAAAACGCATAGTCCTCGTTTGTTTGATACACTGCTAGCATTTCTCTTCTACTGCTGCGCAAGCCGTCACAGGCTGTTGATACCCACCGCCTTTCTCGTCGTTCCTTACAGCAGCACGTTGCGTTTCACATTTTTTCTCTTTTGAAACGTCCAGCCTCTTTTACCATTTGTATTTTACTTTCTATGTCTTTCCATCTTTCCATCTTTCCGTCTTTCCACCTTTTCTCTGCCTCTCATCCTCGCCCACCAGACTGAGCAACCAAAACCATCATCGCCAGGCGTTGTCGCTGTCCTTTTGTCGCTTGTTTCTGCATTGCATTGCATGTTCCGTTCTGCACACTGTCTCTCGTTCCTCTCTCTTCTCTTGTTTCGTTCTCCTGCTTTCAGAATATTCATCGCCACAGCATGGCCACATTGTATTAGAAACCAAAAATCCAAGGGCAATCCATCTATCTCGCAACGCGGCAAACCCGCGCCCTCCATGACGTGTCCGTATCACCTCGTCCGTGTCCACAGAAAATCAGCTTGAAATCTCTTTCCTTTTCCCGGTTGACGCACCCGCTCTCGCTGGCAACGTTGTACGGCGCAACAAACAGAACAGCGTTGTGCCCTGTAAAACGCGCCGCTGTCGTTCTTCACAACTGCTCTTTCCGTGTTAGCGGCGCCGCAAAGCCGCCGCCGTGGGGTATTTGCTGTCATTTTTTTTGCGGGTTTTCTTTCCTTTTACTTTTATTCCTCGCTTCCCACTTCCCGTGTTTTGTGGGGACGCGGCGCCGCCTCGAAAGCTCCCCTGCCGTTTTGAGACGTTTCTCGCAACGTACATATTACGGATTGCAGCTTCCTCGCTGGCTCCTTCCTCGGCCTCTCTTCCACGACGCTTCGAACCTTCCCTCTTCGGCACCTGCTGGCAACGCATCCACCCGAATCACTCCATTGTGGGCAGCCACGATCGTCTTCTCCTGCGCGCTCTCGACGCCGCATCCAGGCCGAACGCTGCTTCCTACCCCTCCCCCCACCTCGCTCTCCCCATGAGAGGCACCTTCCTCCTCCAAAGGACCGTCCCTGCCTCCTTTGTCTCGCGGCCTGTACGCCCCGCCCACCGCCAATTGGCTTCGAAGCGGGTCCTGTCGACTCTTTCTTTTCTTTCTCTTCTTTCTCTTCTTTCTCGTCTTCCTCATCTTCCTCATCTTCCTCCTCTTCGCTCAACTCGCTCTCCCCCGCCTCACAGCCACTGCCCTCCCGCCTGTCTCCCTCGTTTTCCGTCATCGATCGTGAGCACCCGCAGACTCGCAACGCGCTCCTCTTCCGTCGCATCGCCCCCCTCCTCCTCCTCCTCCTCCTCCTCCTCCTCCTCCTCCTCTCCCTACAACCCCTTCGCGACGGACAACATGGGCAAACGCGATCCCAGCACGGCGTCCAACTACAACGTCTGGCGCACGCGGCACACCTCCGCCAGCTTCAAGATCGACTTTACCGCCCAGGTGCTCCGCGGCCATGTCGTGCTCGACTTTGCCCGCCAGGCGACAGACGACGCCTCCTCCGCCGCCGCCGCCGCCGCCGCCGAGATCATCCTCGACTCCAGCCACGTCGACGTACAGGCCGTGTCCATTGGCGGCACCGCCGTGCCCTTTGAGGTCAAGCCCCGCACCGGCCCGCTCGGCGAGCCGCTGCACATTGCGCTGCCGGCCGCCGTTGTCGCGCCGCAGGCACAGAGCGTGCGCGTGCGCATCGACCTCGCCACCACCGCCGAGTGCACCGCGCTGCAGTGGCTGACGCCCGCCCAGACCTCCAACAAGGCGGCGCCCTTTATGTTCTCGCAGGCCCAGGCCATCCACGCGCGCTCCCTCTTTCCGTGCCAGGACACGCCCGACGTCAAGTCGACGTACTCGTTCCGCATCGCGTCGCCGCATCCCGTCGTGGCAAGCGGTCTGGCCGTGGCCCCAGCAGTAGCAGCAGCAGCAGCAGCAGCAGATGAGGACGAACCGGGCGACGGCCTCGCGCTGGCGCCCGCCGACACGCTGTACGTCTTTGAGCAAAAGGTGCCCATGCCGTCGTACCTCTTTGCGCTGGCGTCGGGCGACATTGCGACGGCACGCATTGGCCCGCGGTCCGTCGTGGCCACGAGCCCCGACCAGGTCGAGGCGTGCCAGTGGGAGCTCGAGCAGGACATGCCCAAGTACCTCGACGTCGTCGAGAAGCTGGTGTTCCCCTACCAGTGGGGCGAGTACAACGTGCTGGTGCTGCCGCCCAGCTTCCCCTACGGCGGCATGGAGAACCCCATCTTCACGTTTGCGACGCCGACCATCATCAGCGGCGACCGCCAGAATGTCGACGTCATCGCGCACGAGCTGAGCCACAGCTGGAGCGGCAACCTGGTGACGAGCGGCAGCTGGGAGCACTACTGGCTCAACGAGGGCTGGACCATGTACCTAGAGCGCCGCATCGTGGCCGCCATCCACGGCGACGCCTACTTTGACTTTTCCGCCGTCATCGGCTGGAAGGCGCTCGAGGACGCCGTCGCCGACTTTGGCCCCACGCACAACTTCACCAAGCTGTGCATCGACCACACCGGCATCGACCCCGACGACGCCTTCAGCACCGTTCCCTACGAGAAGGGCTTCCACATGGTCTACTACCTGGAGCGCCTCGTGGGCCGCGCCGCCTTTGACAAGTTCATCCCCTACTACTTCACCATGTGGAGCCGCAAGTCGCTGGACTCGTTCGAGTTCCGCGACACCTTCCTCGCCTTCTTTGCGCAGCCCGAGTACGCCGGCCTCCAGGACGCCATTGCCGCCATCGACTGGCACGGCCGCTTCTACAGCCCGGGCCTGCCGCCCAAGCCGACCTTTGACACGTCGCTGATCGATGTCTGCTACAAGCTGGCCGATGCATGGAAGAGCAAGGTACGAGCCCCTTTTCTTTTTTTCTTTTTCTTTCTTTTGCAGAATCAACGCTCTCTAACAGACCCGTCTCTCTTTCTTCCCCCCCCCCCCCCCTCTCTCTAGAACTACAAGCCGTCCCCCGCCGACGTCGACGGCTGGGTGGCCAACCAAAAGGTCGTCTTCCTCGGCGAGGTCCAGAGCTTCGACGAGCCCATCACCGTCGAGCAGTCGCGCCAGATGGGCGCCGCCTACGGCATACTCGACACGCAAAACATCGAGGTCAAGGCGGCCTACTACGTCGTGGCGCTGCGCGCCGAGGACACCAGCACCTACCAGGGCACGGCCGACCTCCTCGGCACCGTCGGCCGCATGAAGTTTGTGCGCCCGCTGTACCGCGCCCTCAACAAGGTCGACCGGCCCCTGGCGCTGCGCACCTTTGAGAAGAACCGCGACTTCTACCACCCCATCTGCCGCGCCATGACCGAGAAGGACCTGGGCCTGGCCGACGACAGCTGCTAGACACGGCCTAGAGAAGGGGGGGTGGGCGTACATGGGATTCAAGGAAAGGGGAATGATCACCGGGGGTACATGGGATACATGAATGCGAATGCCCGCCGAGGGGAGGTGAGGGAGGGTGAAGGGAGGTATATCCACACATAAGCACACAGAGATACACATTTCTTCCTTTTTCTTTTCTCTTAGCAGGGCTCGGAGACCATCGTCCAAAGTTCTCGACGAACGACGCCTGGTATGGCCTGCAACGTTGCGCGCTTTCACGTCGTCTCGTCGAGCGTGTCCGGTGAATCGATTCTCCATTTCCCTCCGGGAGAGGTGTGCGTGCGGCGACCCGGGCCCCTTATTCTCACCCCCCCCCCTCGGCCGCTCCTTCCCTGTGTATCGATCGGCCGAGCTCCTGCCCTGTTCTCGCGAAGCCCCAGCTTCCTTTCGCGAGAATCTTTCATCTCGTCTTTGTCTCTTCGTCTCTTCTTCTCTTTGTCTCTTCCTCCCCCCCTGCTCCTCCCACATTGCCACGGCGACGTACCGTCCCAATTTCATGAGCATCCCCCATCCATCCACCGACCACTTGCCACGGGCCTCGCGTCGTTCGTAGCCCCTTGGGCCCAGAATCCAACAAAAAGCAGAGGACGCGTCCTCGATTTCCGTCTGTTGTCCCGCGCGTCATGGCTCGTTCCGACGCAGACCGCAATGGCAAGCAGCCGCCGGCCCCCTCCCCCCTGTCCCCCGGCACGGAGACCAGCAGTGACAAGGGCAGCAAAGACACGGGCGTCTGTCCAGACTGGGCGTGGAGCCCAGAGTCCAATGTGCAGTGAGCCGAGCTTGTCCCCAGCGGAGGAGACGGGAGGAGGAGGAGGAGGAGGAGGAGGAGGAGGGAGAAAAAAAAAGGAAAGGCAGGACGACGACGACGAGGGCGGGGAGGGCGTGCGTCGTCGGCGCCCTCGTGCTTCCGCTGATTTTGCTGACCAGAGATGTGTGGTGTGTTGGCAGCATCGCGACCCACCGGGCGTGGTTCCAGAGCTACCTCGCGTTCAGCGGCATCGTGCAGAGCGCGTCGGGCCGGCAGCTCGCCGCCGTCGGCACCGGCACCGTGCACCTGTCGCTCCGCCGGTCGCTGACCGGGCGGCTCATCAACACGTGGGTCCTGGAGAACGTGCTGCACGTGCCCACCGCCCTCTGCAACGTCGTCGGCGGCCCGCTGCCCGGCTTCGACGTGCGGCTCGACGAGAAGAACTCGGGCCGCCGCACCTCGGCCATCGTCGACGCCGCCACCGGGGCGCTGTTCTCGTACTTTCTGCCCAGCCTGGCCGACCCGCTGCGCTTCGCCCTGCGGCCCGGCCAGAGTGGCCTCCAGCCCGGCGCCGCGCCGTGGCTGATGCCGTCCGTCAAGTACACGATCCGGTACACCTACAGCTGGCCGGACCATCGACGGCAGCAGCGGCAAGACGGCGCGCTCCCGGACGCTTCGTCGTCCATCGCCGATCAGCCGACAGCGGCTGCGTCCTCGCCCGGGACCGTGTCCTTGCCCGGGACCGTGTCCTTGCCCATGTCCATATCCAAGAGCGACAGGCTCACGGCCGAGGAGCGCGCGTGGGTGCGCAAGCACTTTCAGACCGAGTTCAACTTTCTCAAGGAGCACGGCCTCTTCATCTGCATCGCGCCACACCGCCAGCGCGGACGCGCCATCCTTCGCACAATGATGGCGAGCGGGTGCATGAGCGACGACAGCGATGACGACGAAGACGAGCCGGACACGTCGTCCTCGCATGCCGCTGCCGTGGGCACCCGCGACCGCGACTGCGCCAGCGTCAGCACCACCATCAGCACCAGGACCCGCGCGCCGCCGCCGCCGCCCAAGAAAACCAAACCTGTCGTGGCGGGTAGTTCCCTCGGGGCGTCCGTTCCTGATCCGACCGATGCCGCCCTGCTGCAGCTTATGCAGCGCCTGTCCCTCGACGAGCACGGCGAAACGTCGGGCACCGCAGCGGCCGTACGACGGACAGCGACAAAGGACGATGGCGCGGCCGCGCTCCCGGTCGGTGCGCTGTTCCAGGGGCCCGAGCTGTCCTTTGTCAAGCAGCGCTGGGGCGGCGTCGAGAGCTTGGTGGAGCTCTACGGCTTGTCGAGCAGCGACGCGGACGAACGAAAGAAGGCGTGCGACAACGTGCTGCGGCTGATGGCGCGGCTGGAGACCGACGCACCAAAAAGGATCCGAGACGGTCGAGAAGAAGATGGAGACCCTAAGGATCAAGGAAAACATAAAGAGCATGAAGAACATGACGAACAACCAAACCAACCGGCTGAGCCCGAGGGCCCGCCAAGGCAGGAGCCGCCGCCGCCGCCGACGACGACGGCCACGACGAAGGACGCGAGCAGCACTCGGCACCACCTGCTCTTGGTCGACTACTATTCTTCCGGGGACGAGGATGGGGACGCGGACGAGGACAAAGTTGACGACGGCAGCGGCAGGAGCACGGCCATGAACATCAGCCCGGGGGCGTCGGTCGCCACTGGCCGTCCCCACGACGAGAATGCGAACAGCGAGGACGCGGAGGTATACTTTATGGATCGCTGGCCGGCCTTGGGCGGCGCCAGTGTCGCCCTCTTGCCGGCGGCCCGGGACAGACGCTTGCTCGCCGGCGCCGCCGAAACGCCGCAGCAGCCGGTCAGCTTGCTGGATTAGAAGAAAAAATCAGGGCGTGACAACCCAAGGAAAAGTTGCTTGTTTTGAAAGACATTTGTTTTTTACCGGAGGCATGCGGTACAGCAAGAGGCGCTTTTGTTCTTTAGAGGGTGTCGAGAGCGTGTCCTCTCTAGTTTTTTTGGGGGGCAGGCGTTTTTGTCAGTCTTGTGTCATTTTCTATTATCGCCAGGACCGGTCGAAGCAATCGAAAGTCGAGGGGCTGCGGGCGGACTGAGCATTTCATTTACTTTCTTTGAAGAGAAAGAAACCACACCTCCCCCCTCCCCCCCCCCCTTTGTCGTCGCCGAACCGTCGAGTCGCCTACTTTTTTTTTTCTCAGGGATCCTTTTCCCTTTCCCAGTCCCCCCAAGTTGTTGTGGTATCTAATAGAAAAACAAGAAAAAAACAATAAAAGAAACACAAATGCCATGTTGACAGAAGAAGCAAAAAAGAAGGAAGCATTGCCTTCCGGGTGTTCTCCTGAACAGATTCTTCCCTCGCACCCCCTCACATTCCTGCTTTCCCCAACGCCACGCAAATAAAAAAAAAAGAAAGGGAACAACAGAACGAAGCAGAACGGACCAAACCAAGAACAGATCCTCCCAAGTTTTAAAACAGGAACCAAGAAGAAGAAGTAAAGAGGAGAAGGAGGGCGGCTAGCAGAAGAACTTGTACATCTTCTTCCACCGCGGCCAGTACTCCTTCTCGTCCTGCTCCTGGGCGACCAGGATCGGCAGGTTGAACGTGCGGCGGCCCGTGTCAATGTCCATGTCTTCGAGCCGCACGTACGTCGTCCAAAAGTACAGCTTGTGGGCCAGCCACATGAGCAGCACGACCGGCACGGCCATGTACTGCATGAACAGGTTCCGCACGTTGCTCGCCGTCGACGACTGGCCGTAGTCGATGGGGAACAGCCCGACCCAGAACTGCGCCACCAGGATCAGCACGTTGAAGGTGAACCCGAGCCACGAGCCGAACGTGCCTGCCTGCGCGCGGAACGCCAGCTCCGACAGCGAGTGCCCTTGCTGCAGCCACGCGAGGCGGAAGCGGATGTGCGCGAGGCAGATGCTGCCCCAGGTGAACACGCTGCTCAGCCCGGAGATGGCCAGCAGCCAGTTGAGCACGTCCGTCTCCTGCTGGACGTCGGCCAGGTACGCCAGGAAGCCCACGAGCGACGCGACCAGGATGGCCACGAGCGGGCGGCCGCGGCGGTCAATGTACGACAGGATGCGCGGCGCCTGGCCCTGGTCGGCGAGCGCCGCCAGCGTGCGCGACGAGCCGAAGACGGACGAGTTGCCCACGGAGACGACGGCGACCAAGATGACCGTGTTCATGACGGACGGCAGCACCTGGATGCCGGCGCTCTCAATGGCGATGACAAAGGGCGACGCCGTGGCATCGGCCGTGCTCTTGGAGCTGAGGAGGCGCGGGTTGTTGTAAGGCACGAGGAGGCCCACAAGCGTGAGCGCAACGACATAAAACAGGGTAATGCGCCAAAAGACTTGCTTGATGGCGGTGGGAAGGCTCTTCCGCGGGTTGTGGGTTTCGGCCGCCGCGAGGCCGACGAGCTCGGTCCCCGCAAAGGCAAACGCCGCCGTGACGAGGACCGAGCAGAGGCCCTTGAAGC
The DNA here is from genome assembly GCA_019925425.1 of Ophiostoma pallidulum. NCBI lineage: Eukaryota > Fungi > Ascomycota > Sordariomycetes > Ophiostomatales > Ophiostomataceae > Ophiostoma > Ophiostoma pallidulum. Next base: position 31,621 of record JADHKO010000057.1, on the reverse strand, counting down.
CGTTGTTGAACGCCCCCGGGTCGTTCCAGTACTTGCCGCCGATGTAGCCCTCGGTGGGCGTGCCGCCAATGTTGATGACAATGCCAAGGAGGCTGGCAGGATGTTAGCACGTGAGAGAGCAATGGAGCGCACCAAAGAAAAGAGGGAATGCGTACATGAATCCCACAATAGCTGTGACCTTGACAATGGCAAACACAAACTCTGCCTCACCATAGCCTTTGACGCCGAACAGGTTTATGGTGATGATGACCGCGAGAAAGATGGTGACAAAAATGCCTTTGTTGAGGTGCGGGTTCCAGTATGTGACCGTCGTGGATGCTGCGATGATCTCCAGCGGCAGGACGATGATCCATTGCAGCGCGTAACTATGGCACAGTCAGTATTCGCAAAACACAGCTACGAGGTCCAACCAACCCCCCTCTGCGCATAAGAAGAGAAAGACTCACTTCCAGCCCATGGCAAAGCCCCATGACGGATCTAGAAAGCGCGTCGAGAAGGCGGAGAAGGAACCGGCGATGGGAAAGGCGACTGCCAACTCGCCCAGCGCATGCACTGTGCAGTACAGCATCATACCGATGAAGGCGTAGGCCAACAGCACGGACGCCGGGCCGCCTTGCGAGAGGGCCTTGCCCGACGCAACGAACAGGCCCGTGCCGATGGAGCCACCGATGGCAATCATCTGCAGGTGGCGGCCCTTGAGCTCGCGCGACAGGCCCGAATGAGCTGTGGCCAAGGCGGCGCCGCGGCTGTCGTAGTGATGGGCATGGCCGCCAAGGTGGCCGATAAAGTGGCCGCCGCCGCCGCCGCCGCCGCCGCCGCCACCGCCGCCGCCACCGCCCATACCGTCGTCGCTTCCGCCGGCGCCGTTGGCAGGGTGCATGGAGTGCCTGGTATACCCACTGGCCAAAGACCGGTTGCCCGTGCCGTTTCTCGTGCTGCCGGCATAGCTGCCACCGAAATGGGCGTCGGCGACAGAGGTCGGTGTGATGTGGAGCGTGGGGTCACGGCGGAACGAGTCTGCCCAGCGGCCAATTACGCTTTGCCGCCGCACGTCACCCGTGCCTAGCCCAAAGGACGTGCGGCGATCGGAGCCGGCAAAGGAGGAGCCGAGCCGCGAGCTGCGCAGATTCCGTTCCGGATCGTCATAGTAGTAGCCGGAGTCGTTGTTCGTGTGCCCTGCGCCGCCCCTGCTGCTTGGGGCGTTTCGCATCGTATGGATGCTGCCAGGCCGCAGACTGTCTTCTTTTATTGTTAGGAAGTTGAGCTCGAGGTCGCGGTCCATGGATGCTTTGAAAGGGTTTTTGTTCCCCATCTGGACTTTAAAGGGCCTTTGCAACTCGGCCCAGCCGTTTCTCAATGGGAGATGTGGGTGGGACGGAGAGGGGGGCTGCCGTCAAAGATGGGCAGTCTGTAGTAGTGTTGGTTTCGGGATGGTTAGCGGTCGCTTTGCCGATCGAACGAGCCGCAGTTTGTAGGAGACCGAGGGAAGCAGGCCCGGCGAGACGCCGCAGGTCGAGGGAAGAAACGGCCGCCTTGTGTGCGAAGTGCGCGGGAGCGGCTCAGTCGGAGGGTTGGCCCGAGAGGGACGAGAGGACAAAAGGCAGGGGGCGACGAGAGAGGGAGGACTGCGGATGGGTCGGGGTGCGAAATTCCGGGGAAGGCTTCTGCTGTTCACGTTGCCGCCATTGGGGGCGCCACGGGCACCATATCCAGGAGAGAAAAGCGGCAGCAGAGCGTCGAGGGTCGAGGAGGGGTGGAGGCTTCAATGGAGGCTCTTCTGTTCGTCGGGCGACGATCGTTGGGGAGGCAGGCGTCGAGCGGGTTTATTTCAGAGTGTGGGAGGGAAAAGTAGCAAAGGGGAGGTTGCTAGTTCGGGGGTGGTGCACGATCTGCGCTTTGTTGAAGAAATGCGGTCGCTTTCGCTAGCTCGGACGATTTGCGAGGAAAAGGCACGGCGGGCGGGTGAAGAGGTTGGGCGTGGGTGTTGGGCGTGGGTGGTGGCGGTTGGCGGTGGGAGGTGGAGAGGCGCGATAAGGAAAATGCGCAACACAAAGGCCAGGCCGTGGCCAGGCCAGCACACGCAGAGGCACAAAGGCGGCCGGGCCAGGCCCAGGGTGTCGCAGCGTCGTAGTCTGTCCTCGTCGTAGCGTCGCGGACGAGAAGAGCCGCCGATAGATAGAAAGGATCAAGTCGGACCCATGATAGTGAATAGTGTGGCAGCTGCAGAGAGATAAGGCGGCGTCAGGCCAGGAGGCGTCAGGAGGCGGAACGAAGCCGAGCAGAAAGCCCAGAGCCTGGAGGAGCGGAGGGGTTGGGTTGGCTGCGTTTGGCTGGAGTTGGGGATGGAGTTGGAGTTTACGTGCAGTTTAGTTGTAGTTGCAGTTGTCAAGATCCTACAAAGTCCCTTGTGCATTTGATCTGGCAACCAACGGGAAGGAGGGAAGGAGGAAGGTAAGGAATGCATGCATCTGCACAACTCCTGGCCCAGCAGGGCGCTCCTTCCTCAGACCGATGGCGCAGCAGTCTTCGGCGATGTTATCACGCCGGGGGAAGGAGCAAATGGAAAAGGGAACACCATTGAATTGGAAAGGGCAGAGCTGCAGGAGGAAAGTGCAACCTGGCGCGAGACCCCCACACGAGAAGAACTGCGTACTGCGTACTCCGTTCTGCGTTTCTTGGTCCCACGAAAGTCGAAAAAAGGAGCAGAAGAGCGCCGCCATGTGTCTTGTCTTCTTCTTTTTTCCGTGAGTCAGTGAGTGGGTGCGACATGTCTCGGGTTTTGACCCCCCCCCCCCCCAATCTCAGTTGTGCCTTCCGCTTCGAGGAGTGGAGTGGACAATACATTATTAGCACTTTCCTGTTTCTCTCTGCGTGGTTGGTCCTTCCTTCCTCCATGCTCAGTTTGGGGTGTGTGTTGTGTGTCGCGGCTTCCTGCCACAGCAGACGCTTCTTGACGCTTCTTTAGTAGCCGGCATTGGCATCCCCCTCCCCCATCACTCTTTCTTGGCTGCTTTGGCCGCCTGCCTCGTGCATTTTCCCTTTTCCCTTTTCCCTTATCCCTTTCCCCTTTCGCTGGTTCGCGTCTTGACATCTGCACGGACGTCCGTGGCCCAAGCTTCTACCGAACGGGGCAGGTGCAGGTGCTGGAAGCAAAAACGTGCCGTTGATTCCTTCCCTCGCTTTCCCTGAAGGGGGTGGCGTCTTGCGTCTTGCATCCACGCTACGACCTGTCGGCCGGTCGGTTTGCCGGCGGCCTCGAGATCATGCAAAAGGAGCGCGAGGAGCGCAAGGAGAACAACACAATCTGCAGCCACCTCCTTTGACAGCCCGGCGTGCCGCAGCTCGAAACGCGGAACGCAACACAAGAAACCACGGCGGTGGCGGTGACTCCTTTCACTTTTTTTTCCTGTCTATGGACACCAAGAAGCCTCTTCTCTATTATCTTTTTCTTTGGTTGTTTTCCCGTCTGCGTTTGCCAGCGAGCCACAAAGCTTCCAAACAAGACAGAAGCAGAACAGACAATGATCAAGACCTCAATCGCCTCCGGGTTGCCCCCCCTTCTGTTTGGGGGGAAAGGGAAAGCAGGGGGATATATACAAATTAGGAGGAAAGCCAAGGCCAGTATCCAACTTTTCCCGGTACCTGACGCGATGCTACACCAGCCGTTATACGAATAAAAAAGGAAGAAGGAAGAAGGAAGATGAAAGCACGGGGCGTGGGGGCGCTTCTATTGCTTCCTGCTCGGGCCGCTCGCTCCAGAGCGTCCGTTGCGCTACGACGGCTCGCCGGCCTGGGCGCTCTGCTTTTGCTTGATCTCGGCGGCCGACTTCCGCTTCCACCCGGTAGAGAAGAGCGGCCCCATGTCGAAGCGCGGGAAGGGGTGCGCCTCGGTGTTGATGACGACCTTGTCGAGTGGCAGGACGTCGCTGGGCGAGAACAGCAGGTAAAAGTATTTGAGTGTTTCCGCCTGGTTGTCGGCGCGGGTCAGAAAAGAGTCCGGAGGGGGGGGGGACAAAGAGAAGAAGGAAAACAAAAGGGGAGGGGAGGAAGAAACCTACCAGCCAGAAACTCTCCATGTTGTCTCGGCCCACGGGCGGAATCACGTCCGCGTCCGACAGGCTGGTGAAGCCGCCGCCCTGGTCGACGGCCGTGTAGTTCATAAACGACTTGAACATCTCCCAGCCCCATTCGCGGTACATCACGTCGCCCGTGATGCGCCACATGTAGAACAGGCTCTCGACCGTCTCGGGCCGCTGCAGGTTGTGCTTGTCCAGCGGCTTGACCTCGACGTCGTGGCGCCACGGCGCGTCCGCGGCCATGCTCAGGGACGCGGGCGCCTGGTGCGGCGCCGACTCTGGCGGCGCCGGGCTGGCGACCTTGAAGTAGGTGATCTCGGCGGCGAGGCCCGTGGCCATGTGCTTGTACATGGCCCAGCACGTCTGCGTCAGCTCGTGCGCCAGCCGCATGTCGGCATTGTGGCGCGCCGTCCACCACTTCTGCCGGCGCGCCTCCGCCAGCGGCAGGCCCTCGGTCGCGGCCAGCGCGATGGTGCCGGGCAGGAAGCACACGAGGTGGTCCATCTTGGGCGACAGCGTCCGCAGCAGGCCGTCCGGCCGCTCGCCCACAATGGTCAGCTGCGCCGTCTCCGTGTAGGTGACGAGGTGCGTGCGGATGGCCGCCAGCGCCTCGCGCCACATCTCCTGGTACACGGGCTCCTGCTTGTTGGTCTGCAGGTACTGCTTGATGAGGTATTCGTAGTACGAGTCGCCGCGGCTGCCCAGGCGGATGTTCTGGCTCTTGAACGCGCCGGTCTTGGGGTTGATGAAGATGGGCACGAGCCCGTCGAACGCGCGGCTGCTCTCGTCCACCACCTCCATCACGTGCTCCACCTTGTCCCAGAACAGCTTCTCGCCCGTCAGCTTCGCCAGGTACTTGAACTCGAGCTGCAGCGTCGTGGCCTCGGCCGTCGACGCCGACCCCGAGTTGTCGTGCGACGGCAGCGCCTCGGACTTGCCAATGTTCACGCTCGACCACGGGATGCCCGTCGGGCTCTCAAACGCCGACAGCAGCCGGTCCGCGAGGTCCTTGGCCTTCTCCAGGTAGAGGTCCTCGCCGCCGGTCGCCGCCAGCTCCGTCTCCGTCAGCCGCGCCATGTCCGGGTACGCGTTGGACAGGTAGTGCGCCGACAGCAGGCCGCCCATCATGCGAATGGTCGTCTCAAAGGTGTTGACGTCCTGGTCCTGGTCCCACGTCAGCGACTTGGCGACCCAGTCGCGCGCATGCACCAGCCGCGACGTCAGGTTCATCAGCATCATCGTGTCCAGCGAGTCGACGATGATCCACCCCAGGCCCTTGGGAGCCATGTAGCGGCCGCGCTTCGACTCCGGGTGGAACTCGTCGTACCCCCACGCATACCGCTCGTACGCGTCCCAGCTGAGCTCAAACGCCTCGACCACGCGCTCGCGCCGGCTCAGCCAGTCGACGCGGCCGCGCGGCTTGTCGTCCTTGCCGAGCCAGCCCCACGAGCGCAGCGGCACGCGCTTCTTGGGCTCGTCGCCGAGCCAGCCGCGGTAGTACAGCAGCGACAGCAGCGCCAGGACAAGCAAGACCAGCACGCGCTTTCGCCGGTACAAGGGCCGCGGCCGCTGTGACGCCGGGTAGCCGTAGGGCTTGTCTTTGTACATGGGCAGGGACTGGCGGCTTCGGCTGCCGCCGGTTGCGGCATCGAACAGATCCCCGACACCGCCGATTATGCCGCCGCCGCTGCCGCCGCCGCCACCACCGCCATCACCACCGGTGCGCCCACGGCCGGTGGCGGACGCCCAGAGATGGTCCTCCGCGAGGCGCTGGGGGTTGGTGAAGGCCGGCACGTTTCGGGGGATCGCAAACGCCATGTCGTCGGCTGCTGCGACGCTGGACGCTGCGTTCGCGGCTGCGGTCGCGGCTGTTTCGAGCGCGCTCTCGACGACGTTCTCGACCGCCTGCTGGATCTCCTTTCCCTTTTCGAGCGCCTGGGCGCCGGCTTCGATGGCCCTCTCCCGGAACTCGAGGAGCCCCTGGGTCGCAGTGGCGCGTAGGATGCCAATGGCTGGGTTGCGGTACAGGCCAAAGGGGTCACGAACGTTCATTGGCGAGATGTGTGCGCGAGCATGGCCGGCCGGAGAGATCGGAGTCGGAGAGGTCGGAGAGGTCGGGTGTGGGACGTGTGTCGTGGGCGGGATGGGGGCTTGTCGGTAGGGGAGTATGTACAAGGAAGAGCAAAGAGGGGTGGAAGAGGACAAATAACAAATGACAAGAACGATGCCGCCCCCTGAATATGTCTTGGCCGTCGTGTTGAAGCCAGAAACCGGCAAGGTCCTCTCCAATAGAGAGAGACGCAACGGAATGGGCGAAACTAGCCAAGGCGAATGTGAATAGTGGAGAGACTACGTAATAAAAGACCTTGTCTGCTACAAAAATACCCCCGACGCGGACGAGGAGCCGCAAGGGAGAGCAGAAAAGGGACGACAACACAAAGGGAAGGCCGCGATAGACGCTCTGGAGGAAAGATCGCCTGTGGATGGCGAGGCTGCCAGGAAGGCTGCTGCTGCTCCTGCTGCTCCTGCTGCTCCTGCTACTGTTGCCGAGTGTCCCGGGGGCAAGAGCGATGCACGACGTTCCTGAGCCCAACGCGAAAAGGACAGGCTGGAGCATGCTGCCGAATGGGGAAGGAGCCACAATTGCTGTTTTTAGAAGCGGGCCACCACCCCTGTACATTGGCAGGTGACAGGCGGCGCACACCAGTGTGTCCAGCCACGTGACAAGCGTGCCGACGATGTGGCAGAATGGGGCCGCTGTTCTCCGTAACACTAATAGCACCGTTGGTGGGAGACGCTGTTGGCTGCCGCTGCCTCCGCCTCCGCCGATGTTGGGCTTCACTTCAGCTTGCAAGCCTCGCTCGCCAACTCATTCGGATGCCAGGCCAGACGATTTTTGGCGCAGCGGGACATCTATTTTGTTTTGCGTGGCTACCAATACAGGCCAGGAAAGTATGTTTGACTGCGAGTGGTGAGCGCTCGAAATTACCAGCATTGTAGGGCTTTGGGAAGACAGGCAGGGCGTAACAACACGATTACCCTCCAATTCATTCAAGCTAAAGCTATATGCATACCCCAACCGCATAGAACTGGCAAAACGTGTGAACGGCGCCGTTCTGGCAACTGGTAAGGTCTCCTTGGACTGATCTATCTGCGGATGCTATGTGAGGAGGAAAAAGGCCAGGGGCAGTCCCCGGCCAGCAGGGCTGTGCGTATAGAGCGGACGAAGTGGGAAACAGTGGTATTGGTCGTTTGCTATGCAAGCGGCGGAACAAACGGTATGTGCCACGCACCCAACAACACGTCCTTGTCCAGGTGGCTAGACGGCAGAGCCACCAACGCTCTCTGGTGGCCGTCTGTCGATCCTGACGCGAGCCTTGGGCCGAGATACACCGTGATGGCATTGCAAGGTTGTTGTATGGGCGAATACAAATGGGTTGTATTCGTCTCAGCCTTGTGATGGAGAAGGCATCGAGACGACAAGCGCAACTCAACAGGGCCGCCATTAGCACTTCGCAGGTGGCCCCACAACACAGGCGCCCGGTTTGATGACTCATCATCTGGAATTAAAACAAAAGAAAATTATAATCGGAAAAAGGCCCCAGGCAAAAGCTTGGAGCAGTGTAGAATGTGAACGACGCGAAAAAACAAGAAGGGCAACCGACGACGCAACGACCGGCCGCCCTCTGTCCCAGCCCTTGTCCGGAGACGCTGTTGCATCACGGAATCCCGTCCCACATACAATCTCGACGGCAATTGACCCCCCGGACGCTTCACCAACCGCCCCCTCTCCCCTCTCTCCTCGCGGCCCCAAAATGTCGAGCTCGTCGCGTGTCCTCCCCCCGCCGGGCGCCGGCCTCCCTGCCAAAGTCGTGCCGATTCCGCCAAACCAGACGTGAGTGAGATGTCCAAGGACATGGTGCCGGTGCGGTTTTGCCAAGGGGTGTGTGTTGCTGTGTTGGCGCTGACATGAACGGGCACCCGCAGTCTCTACGTGCGCAACCTGCCGTCGGCCAAGATAAAGAAGGACGACCTGCGGACGGCGCTCTACCTGCTCTTTGCTACCTATGGCCCGGTGCTCGATGTGGTGGCCCTGAAGACCATGAAGATGCGCGGCCAAGCACATGTTGTCTTCCGGGACGTGCAGGCGGCGACACAGGCAATGCGGGCCCTCGAGGGCTTTTCCTTTTTCGGGCACGAGTTGGTATGTCCCAGCTCTCCCTTTCTCTCTTCAAAACTTTTTTACTGCCCCAGGCACGCTTTGCACCCTCGCATTCTTATGTTCATGCTAATCATTATCATAAAAACCTGTATCACGCCGCTTCTACAGAAAATCGAGTACGCCAAGTCAAAATCCAGCGTCTTTGCGCGGCTGGACGGTTCCATGAAGCCGCAGACGACGGCACAGACCGTCGCCGTCACCGACCTCCAACAGAGCATCTTCAATGCCCCTGTTCCGGGGTCGTCCTCTACAGCAGTGGGTTCTGCTTCCTCTGCTGCCGCTGCTGCCGCACCCGCAGCAGCTGCAAATGGATCGGCAAAAGCGGCAAAGGACGCGCCCGCCGCCTCGGCGTCCGACGCTGCAAGAGGCCAAAAACGGACGCGCGACGACGAAGAAGAGGAAGAGGAAGAGGAGGAGGACAGCGATGTCGCCATGGAGGAAGACAGCGACGACGAATAAGGTCGGCCGCCGAGAGCAAGAGAACCCCGAGGTGGTGTGGAACACAAATGATACCCCAGTCTCCTCTACTGTTTTTTGGGGGGGGAAGCTCCTCAATTCCTCCTGTGGCGTCCTGGTGTGGGCCGGGCCGTGGCTTGCCCCAACCGTTTTGATCGTCTCGCATCATATCACTGGATTGCCAGGTTTCTCTCGGTGGCTGATGGGCCGAGAGGGCTCAATTCGAGCCGTGATTGGAATGGGGGCGGAGGGGGGGGGGGGGGGAGGTCGAAGCGGCGGGAGAGGTCTCCTCGCAACGGAAGGTGGGCGGCTTCACACGAGGGCCATTTCCTTTGGAACCCAGAGGCCGACACACCCGCCCACAAGGCCGAGCCACACCATGAGATAGTTCGTCTTGGTGCAGTCAAAGCTCGACAGGGCCTCGCCGAGAAGACAGGGATGGACGAAAAAGGACGGCACGCCGGTGACAGGATGGTACTGCGGGCTTGCATGTTAGCGTCGGCCTTGGGAAATAAAAATCAAAAAGTGCATTCACGGCGAACACCAGATTTTTGCTTTTTGGTTGGGAGGGTTACTGACGTCTGCGGAGATGCCCCCGACGCTGCCCATGGCACGCAGCCGGTCCTGGAACTGCGAGGGCACGAGATGCCGGAAGACGGTGTCGATGCTGAATGCCGGCTCGTCGTTTGGCAGGCTGTGCAGCGAGAACCAGAGACACGGCGCCCGGTACGTCGGGTGCAGATGGACCTCGTACGTCACAAACCCGTAGCCGCCGCTGGGTGTCCGCGTCGGCGGCTGCAGGGCCGCCTCGTCGGCGTTTTCGGCCGTGGCCATGGCTTCGTCTTCTTGGTCTTCGTCGCCGCCGCCGCCCTCGACCGAGGCGCCGCCGAACGAGAACTTGTCGAGGATGCCAGACAGCTCGTCGTCGTCGTGCTGGCTGGCTGCGTTCTCGAGCGGCCGGGATATTTGCAGGTACGTCGTGTAGTCGCTGCCGGGGCCCGTGGCAAACGCCGTGTTGAAGGCCATGCACACGGAGAGCCGCCAGCGGCGCCGCAGCGGGCCCAGCGTCGCCTGGCGGTAGGTCCGGTCAAAGGCATGGCAGACGTCGGCGAATTCCTCGTGGGAGAGGAACGGGTAGTCGTCGAACTCGGCGCCGCGCTTGGCGGCCGCGAACAGGGGCAAGATCATGATGTGCGGGTGGTGGCGGCAGAGGGGAGAAAGAGGGCAGAGACGTCGTCGATGGCCCCTCCTTTGGTGCGGCGTCTTCCACAGCCGCGGCGTGCGTGATGACTAAGCCAGCCGAACCAGCGCAAAGGCAATCATCACCAGCCTCGCTGCCGTTCTATTATACTCGCCGCTCATTGCTATTTCTCGTTTAGAAAGGCAGTCCGGGCAGGTATGAAGCACAATCGACGAGCAAGACACGACCGCCTGAATCGCTTGGCAGACGTCAAGAATACCGTATAAAGACAACCAAACAGAAGCCAGGACTTGCCGATCGCCTTGTTTCGAGAACACGATACACTGGCGACATCAACTGCACGAGATGCACCCCCCCCCAACGCCGCCCATGATTATGCAAGCGTCTCCATTTCCCTGGTGAAGGTTGGAGATCACCTTTTGCATCCATTGTGGAGAGCCATCTAGGGTAGGGTCGATTAGTGAAGGTGAAGAAAAGAAAAGGAAAATACCACAAAATAAAACCCTCCACAACATTGACCGGCATGGACGATATGGGAGCTGTTGATCTTGGTACTGCAGAGGCCGCTCGCGTCCTCGCGCTTCAGGCTGTAGATGTTTGGCACGCTGCGGGGTAGGGTCATCTGCGAGCGTCGGACCTGCAGAGGAGCAGTGTCAGCTATGGATGGTGTTGCACATCGACTCGGGTCGACGTCAGACAGCGACCGGAGATGCATGAGGCACGTGTGGGCGTCCGGCGTGTTGCCGCCGTTTTCAGCCTCATGCAGTGCCGGTCTGTGGCTCTGGCGAACAGGTCCTCTCCCCCCAGGCAAACAAGAATGCAACAACGATAACAGCATGGATGTCTGCCCGTGTTAGGACGGGAGACACACACACACACACACTGGACAAAGCAGCGCCCAGCCTCCCGACGGCTCATGTTTGCAGCACACGATCACCTGCCACACCCAGCCGGCACCCACGGCATACAGGTCGCCCATGCCACCCAAGTCGCCCAATATATATCCCGCTGCGCTCTGGCCTTTCCGCGGCAGCGCTCCAACGCAGCCAGACATCAAGTCCCAGCCTTTTGCCCAACCTACCACCAACGTCCACCACGCACCACTGTCACGCGCCTCCTGAGCACTTCACGCCCCGGCCGGCCGCATCAGCCACATTCCCAAAACATGGCGACCAAGACGTTGAAAATGTCGCCGTGGGAGGATCCGGCGTTCAAGATGCTGACGTTGAAGGTGTCGACATCAAAGATCTCGACGTTGGACACCCCGACGTTGAATTATCCCGACGTTGGCCCTCCACAATGGCAAAGAAATCCCGTTGGTAAGTCGCGACGCGCCGCCCCCCAGCCCCTTGCTCTTCCCCCCTTCGCCCGCACCGCCAGCAGCACGCAACTGACGCGCCGGCCAGCTGGCCGTCGGCACCGGGACAGCCTGGTTCAAGGAAGTCGGCAACACCAGACTTGACCGCGGCCTGGTGTATATGGTCAAACAGGCGGTCCAGAAGGGCTTCCACCACCTGGACTGCGCCGAGATGTACGGCACGGAGGAAGAAGTGGACATCGCCATCAAAGAGGCCGGCGTGCCGCGCGAGAAGCTCTTCATCACGAACAAAGTGGCCCAGGGAATCGGTAACATCCCGGCTGCCATCGACCAGAGTCTGAAGAAGATGAAGACCGCCTATTTTGACCTGTGCGCCCCCCCCCCCCTTCCTTATGTAGGTAGACGTCCGCTGACAAGCATCTGCCTGCCAGCTACCTGATCCACATCCCGTTCTTTGCCAAAACGGAAGAAGACCTGCAGGACGCCTGGGCGTCCATGGTCCAGATCAAAAAAGACGGCAAGGCGAAGTCGATCGGTGTGAGCAACTACTTGCGCAACGACCTCGAAGCCACGCTCCGTGGTGGGACCTTAAACCTGCCTGTGATCAACCAGATCGAGTACCACCCCTATCTGCAGCGCAAAAGTCTCATTCCGTGGATGCGGCAGGAAAAAATCGCGGTGGGCTCCTTCAAGGGGCTGACGCCCGCGTTCCGGAGCCGCGATGGCCCCCTGCGCGAGCCGCTAAAGTGCATGGCCGAGACGCACAGAACGACCGAGGCGGCCGTGCTCCTCGCCTGGCTGATGAAGAACGACATTGTCGCCGTCACCACCACCAAGAGGCTCGAGCGGCTCGACGAGTATGCCAAGGCGCTGACCGTCAAGCTGACGGGCGACGAGCTGCAGGAGATCTCGACAGTAGGAGCTCCATTTCCGCACGTCCTGGGCGGAGCGCTTCGACGAAAACGACCGGTCTTGAGCGCATGCATGCCGTCGTAGCGATTCGCTGCCAGGCGTCAGAGGGCGAGGGGACTGTTTTTTTTTTTTTTACACACACGAAATGGAGGGAAACACAACAAGAGGGGATCTCTTCCTTTCCAGAGGCCCAGTTCAGCACACGGGGATGCAGCTAGAAAATCCAAGGCTCTATGAAAAAGTACCACTGTCACGGGGACCTGTAAATCTGATGGCACACTGCCAAAAATAGCAATTGGCCGCCTGCCGTTGTCGATGCACGTCATCGGGAGGGCATCCACGAGCACAGAGCATCCTACGAAGCCCGCCTCAGCTGCAGCGTACCCTGCCCGGCTGCCGGCCCAAAGCGAGACCCGTCTGCCTGCCTCTGCCAGCTCCAGCAGTCGCGCCTTGGGCGTCGTTCTTCGACTGCCCGACGGCCGCCGCCGCCTTCTGCCGCTGCCGCGCCGGCCGCTCGTGCAGCGCCTGATCCTCGGCGTGGCTTTGTGTTCAGCCGTCTCGCTGTCCGTCCCAGCCCCTGCACGGCGAGCCTCTAACCTGCGTGTCGTGACGATGTGCCATGCGATAACAAGGCGAGCTGGCGATCGTGCAGCCAAGCGTTGTGTTCTACTCGGATAAAGTCAATGCGGAGTAGATATCGCGGCGTCCGGCACCGGAATCGGCGGTCGCAGTGGTTATGTAATGTGCCCCTCAGCCCCACACTAAGAGGACCTCGCCCTCTGGCAAGCTGCAGCTATTTCGAGAGCCTTCAACAACCCGCCGACACCCCATCGACACCCCTCCTGACAGCCATCCCCAAAACCCCCGTCAACTCTCCCCCGCTGTGATAGTAGAGAGCTACTCCTATCACACCTTGTGGGAAAGCGTCCGACGGTCCAAGAGCACCCAGTCCACCGCCGGTCTTCCTAGATCGTCTCGATCGGAACCCCCTCCCCCTCCCCCCCCCCCTCCTCACCCCAAAACCAAAATCGCAATGGCGCCCCCCGAAGTCCACCACCTCTTCCACCACCCCATCGCCGACCACTCGTTCTCGGCCGACCGCAAGACGCTTGCCGTCGCGCGCGACACGTCGGTCGATCTCTACGGCCGCGTGGGCAGTGCCTTCAAGCTCAAGGACGAGCTGCGCGGCCACGACAAGACGGTGACGAGCGTGGACATTGCGCCCGGCAGCGGCCGCATCGTCACCTGCTCGCAGGACCGCAACGCGCTCGTGTGGGAGCCGTCGCCGACGGGGTACAAGCCGACGCTGGTGCTGCTGCGCATCAACCGCGCCGCCACCGTGGTGCGCTGGTCGCCGTCGGAGGCCAAGTTCGCCGTGGGCTCGGGCGACCGCGTCATCGCCGTGTGCTACTTTGAGGCGGAGAACGACTGGTGGGTGTCCAAGCACCTGCGCAAGCCCATCCGCAGCACCATCACCAGCGTCGCCTGGCACCCCAACTCGGTGCTGCTGGCCGCCGGCTCGACGGACGCGCACGCGCGCGTCTTCTCCAGCTTCCTCAAGGGCACCGACGCGCGCCCCGAGCCCAGCGCCTGGGGCGAGCGCCTGCCCTTCAACACCGTCTGCGGCGAGTTCCTCAACAACGCCGCCGGCTGGGTGCACGCCGTGGCCTTCTCGCCCAGCGGCGACGCGCTGGCCTTTGCCGCCCACGACAGCAGCATCACCGTCGTGTACCCGAGCGCGCCCGACCAGCCGCCGCGCGCCGTGCTGAGCATCCCCACGCAGCTGCTGCCCTTTACCAGCCTGTTCTGGAGCGGCGAGACCGAGATCATCGCGGCGGGCTACGACTGCGAGGCCTTCCGCTTCCAGGGCAGCGTGCAGGGCTGGCACCTGGCCGGCACGCTCGAGGCCAAGGGCGGCCGCCCGGGCCTGGGCGGCGACGCCGACCGCGAGGAGTCGGCGCTCAACATGTTCCGGCAGATGGACCTGATGGGCCGCACCAAGAACGACACGCAGCTCAAGACGACGCACCAGAACACCATCAACACCATCCGGCCCTTTGAGACGTCGGGCGGCGGCGTGACCAAGTTTTCTTGTAAGTGGCACTCTCCCCTCCCCGTGCCCGCTTTCCACCTTGGCTAACCCCTTTTTCTTTACCAGCGAGCGGTGTTGATGGCCGGGTCGTCATCTGGAACACGTAACGTGCTTCTGAAGCCGGGTTTTCTTAGTACATATAGGCATTTTACAATACAGCAGCTCTATTACTGCCGCATAGAAGGTTTTTTTTTTCTTTCTTCTTCCTATTTAGCTGTGTATTTTGTAGACCTGTGTCGCTCCTTTTGATTTTGTGGGGTTGGGATTCATCGCCGACAGCTCGGGGGGCCGCGTGGCGCGCGTCTAGCTGTTGCGTGTGTTGTGGATGTCGAGGACAAGGACGTCGGTCGCACCAGCCAAGACCAGCCTGTCCATCACCGTCGCGATCTTCTTCTTCTCAACCATGGCGCTGACGGCCACCCAGTTTGCCTCGTCCAGGCTCGTAACAGTTGGTGCACGCTTGCCGGGCGTGATGGACGTGGCCTCGCTGAGGCGGTCGCGGGGGATATTGTACTGGCACAGAACGTACTTTTGTGCCGTGATGACACCGCTGATGCGCGACGCGATCAGTGCGACCAGCTCGGGGTTGCTCGGGGCCTTGGACTTGATGAGGATGGCCGACGACTCCACCACGGTATCGATGGCCGCGAGGCCCGCAGCTCGCATGGTCTCGCCAGATTCTACAGCCGATTCGTTAGTATGGAAGAGGGGGGGGGGGGGGAAGTTAGAAGGCAGCTGTGAGGCCTACCAACAAGGTCGACAATGCCGTCGGCCACGCCCAGAGCGCACGCAGCCTCCACGCTGCCGCTCAGCTCAATGATCTTGGTGCGCATCTTGCGCGGTGTCAGCGCATCGCCGGTCGCCGCGCCGTCCTTTTCCCGCTCCAGGCGCGCAAAGTACTCCTCGGCAAGGTGCACAAAGCTGGTGCCGATGTTCTTGCCGACGAGGTCGCTCGGGCTCGCGTAGCTGCCCTTCTCGGGCACCTGCACCTGCAGCTTGCATGCGCCAAAGCCCAGCTCCAGGACCGTCTCGCAGCCCTTGGGTTTGCTCTCGGCCGCGGCGTCGCTCAGCTCGCTGGCCAGTTGCCGCGCATGGGCGGCCGCACGCACGCCGGCGTCGTGCTCCTGGACCTGGTCGAGGCCCGTGATGCCGAGGTCGACCCGGCCCTCGCCGACGAAGGTGGGGATGTCGGCGGCAGGGAGGAACACCAAGGCGATGGGGAGGTTCTTGACGAGGGCGATGTCGAGGCGGCTCTCACGGTGGAACTGGATGTCGGCGCCGCGGAGCAGATCGAGCGCGGCCAGTTGCAGGCGGCCCTCTTAACGGGAGGAGGTGAGTATGAGAATTCCTCTGGTCCATTGGACAGGGGAGACAAACAATACAGGCACTTACTTTTGGGGATCGCAAAGAGCAAACGCCCGCCCAAGCTACACGAACCGGTCGAGTCAGCACGCCGGCCCTGGACACAGCGGTGCCACGAGGCGCAACACCAACCTCGACGAGGGTGACTCACGAGTGAACGAGATCCATGGCAGGTTGCTTGGATTGTATGATGGGGTGCTTGTAGGGTGCCAATGGGCAAGGAACAGGTGCAAGGGGTCTTCGAGGCTCGAATGGAAACACGAAAGGACTCGGTCTGCAGTGCGGTCGATCGTCGGCCGCGCGCAGTCGCTGTGTTGGGCGGCGGAATCGCCGTTGGGTTTCAAGACGATTTCGGAGGCGACGGCTGTTATACTATGGCGGGGTAGGACGGTAGAAATGGTGCTGCGAAACGGGAGAGAGAAACGCCCAGCGCAGATATGCGGAGCTCGTCAAGTGTGTCGTCTAGAAGTGCCGTAGACTGTGTATGGGGGCCGTGTGTCTGCCTGTGTTCTTCTTGTTCGTCTGTTTCTTCCCTCCCCGCAAAAAAGGAGTATCGCGACGTCAATCGCCTTTTGCTGTCTGCTCTGCGACGATTTTTCTGTCCTTTCCCTCTCCCCAGTTTTTTTTTCTCTTAGCCCGTTTTCCCTCAGGTGGTTTTTCTTAGTCTGGCAGGTTCCTAGATCGGACCTTCCCAGCACGCGTACTGCTTATTGGCTCCTGCCGCTCGTTGGCTGTTTGGCACTCGTTTGGCAGGACGGGCTGGTGTCGCGCTGACTGCGTTGACGGTGGAAAAAGTGTTATGTTGATGGTAACTAGACTACCCTCCAGACGAGGGCGAAATGTGGGCGATTAGGGGTGGTCACAGGTGCCGGCGGCACCTGCTTCCTTTCCCCTCACCGCCCATCCCTCCTGCCTAATTTGTGACTAAAGCCTTCTCACGGAAGGCGCTACCCCCAACACACGGCCCCTCGATCAGCAACGCCTAAGGCGCGCTGATCGAAAAAAACAGAAAACTGGTCCGAAAAAAAATAAAAAAAAAAACAAAGAAGACAAACTGAAAAACCCGACGCCGAACTTAGTAATAAATAGCCCACCCCCCCAGTATTAATCTGAACTCTTGATCACTAACCTTCTTATAGTCCCTCGGGAAAAAAAAAAAAAAAAAAAAGAAAACAAACTTAACGCGGCGCCTCCTCCTTAATACTAATGTTTAACCTTCCTTACTAAAAATAATAATTCGAAAACAAACCCTTATAAAACTCCCGTTACCCGACGTAATACTATAGCTTCTTTTCCTTATAAAACATACGTGTAATCACTTCTTAATAGTCTCCCGGAACCGTGATTAAAAAGGGTAAAATAATATAAAAAAGTAAGGTAGTATAAAACAATCTTTCGTTCCGTAAGATTACTCCTACTATTCCTAAGTTATTTTACATTATCTCTACTCGGTCGGGGTAGTTATCCCGATAGGCCCCGTTTATTTAAAAAATAAACGTGCCGGCCTCGTCTTATCGCATCCCTAAAGTCCCGTTAGGTAAAGTAATATAGTATAGTAGCGTTCTTTTAAGGATCTTTTACGGGAAGTGGACCGTTCGTAGCTTTTTAGTTTTATCCGGAACCTTAATCTCTCCCTTATCGGGAACGATCACTACTATCCTTTCCTTATCGAATCGTAGTACGTTAAGGTTTAGTATTTACCTAAAACCTTTCTCTTTTATCGTTTAACGGAAGTGTGTAGTAATTTTTTTAACGAAAACGTAAACGAGTGTTTAAACCGCAGCGAAGTTAAGTACGGTCGGTAAGTAACGATTCTTCCTTTTTAAAAATAGTTTAACGTAGTTTCTATATAACTTTTAGCTTTTTAAGCCGGCGCGGAAGTTAATATTATAAATTAACTTATTTATTATCGTTTTTAACTACACCGGTTAGTTTAGGTTAACTAGTTTTTAGTAAAAAAATAATAAAAAGATAATCGGCTTATCTTATAAGTTACGTCGTTTAAAATCTATAATATAGTAGAGTTCCTTAAAAAAGTTTACCGGGCTTATATATATTTAAATAAATATATTCTATAATAGTCGTAGGTTACCCGACCGGTTTAAGACAACTCCTACCTTATCTTTTTACCTTTTTAAATCTATAAAGTTAAACCTTTAACCTTTAATAATAAAGACTCAAGCACCGTTAATAAGTGTGTTTTCTACATCGCCGTTCATTATCGCGGTAAGTCGGTAGTTCTTAAGTCTTAGTCGGCGTCGTATTTTAGATTTAATCCCGAATCGTTAACGTAAGTTAATCCTTCGTCGAGTAAAATCTCCTTATTTAAAGGTTCGTACTTTAAAAGAACGCGTACTTAGTACGGTTTTAAGTTACGGTAGTGTATACGATATAACTTTATTCGGGTAAAATAGTAAACAAGTTAAACTAAAACTAGTAAAATTAAACGTACGACTTCCTACAGTCCTACCTATTATAAGTTAAAGACTAATATTTTAAAATTAGTTTAAGTCTTTATAACTATAAGTAAATCGTAAAAGACGAAGTAACGAAGTTTCGAATCCCTTTCTTTTAGTACTAACTTTTAAACTAAGTCCTTAACCTGGAAGGTCGGTTTAATTTATTATTTAGTCGTTAAATTTAAGTTACTTTACTTTTTTTATTATTAAATGTAATTAAACCTTTTAAACTAACGTTTTTTTATAAAAGCTATATAATTTAACAACCCGACTATTTCGATATATAGTTTAAGTAAAGTACCTAAAGTCTAGATATATCTAGGATTTTATTTAAAAAGTAGTTTTATAAGTAAGTAAGGAAAATCCCGGCGCTTTTTAGTGTTAAGGTTAAGAATAATTTTTTTTAAAGCCTTCGGTTACATCTTTAATCCTTAATATCCTTAGTTTTTCGCTTATCTCTTTAACTAATCTTTAACTAATTTAACTAAGCTTTCTACTAATCCTACCGACTAAGGGTTATAGGTAACGTTATAAAAAATATCGGTTCCTTTCTATTAAAAATACTCTTTAGTCTTTTTAATAAAGAAGTAGTTAGTATTATCGTAGTAAAACTAATTAAGATATCTTAAAATAAGAGCGATTATCTTCTACCCTTTAACTATAGTAGTTATTTAAAGTATCGTCGAAGGCGTAGTATAAATAAACTAAAAAAAGTAATCGACTACTACTATAATATAACTCTCTCCTTTACTACCTCGAGGCGTAACAACTTTAATGTAGTCCATTTTAACGAGCTCTTAAAGGCCGTCCTTAATAAACTTTATTAACGGTAGTTTAAGTCGGGCGTTTATTAAAATAGTTTAACACACTTCGTATATTTTTCGAAAGGCCTTTACGTCCTAGTAACGCCTCGGTTATTAAAAGTTACCTACTAAATAACGTAAAGTTATTAATAGTCTTAAATATTTATAAATATCGTATGTTTACGTTAACGCCGTTACGGTTTCCTTTTTAGTTACGTAAATTATTTACTAGTCGTTCTCTTTTTTTACTAAATTTCCGTTATAAAGTGCGTATAAAAAATAAGTTTATACTAAGTGTCGTTATTAACGTATTATAAATCTACTAACGCCTCCGGTTAACTAAGTAATAATATTACCGTACTATAGGTCGTCTTAGTATTTAACGTTTATAAGTAATAATCCTTCGTTAATCCTTAACTTTATAAGTCGAATTTACCGGTTTTCACCGTTTATAGTAAATAACGACCTTTTTCGTTTTTAAACCCTTTTAGTAGTTATAATTAACTAAAGCTTTTTAAAGTCGTTAATAATTAAATTATTTATTAAAGTAGTTTTTAACTAAAATAAACCGTTAATAACATATAAAATCTTATTTATTCCTAATCGATAAATAATTTTAAAGTCGAATATCTTTAAATATTCGATCTACTTAACAATACGGTTATTCGGTTCGCCTTTTATACTTAACACCGATAGTAGGTTTAAGTAGTTAATATATACGATTATTAAAAAAGGTGACTCGATAATAATCTCCCGGTACTTTACTAAAGCTTTTACTAAATTAAAGGCCTCCCTTTCTTTAATATAGTATCGAGTCTCCACGTCTATTAGTTTTTAAAATATAAAAGATAAGATTTTAATAAAAAAGAACAGTTTTATAGTGTTTTAAGTCTTTAATAGTTAGTCCGGTATTTAAAAAAACACGGCCCCCGTACTTATATTAAACGTGTCTACGGTAATATAGAACTACACTCTTAATATCGGGTTATAGATTACGTTTTATTAAACTTATATACACAAGTACGTCCACGTCTTCGTTTACTCTACTCCTTAATTCTATTAAAACTTTACCTATTCTTACTATATAAACTCCCGTCCGGTAAGGGTCTTTTTTTTTACCTTTTTTATATAGGCCTGTTTTAAGATATTAGTGTGCTTCGTCCGTTTTAAGATATACTTTTTTAAATAAAGTAGTATAAAAAGGAATACGTCGAGTTTACCTACGTTTTTCGGGTAGTTTTCTTTTTTAACTTACTCGGTAAACTTATCACGGTGTTTTTTAGTAGGGCGTTTTTATCCTTTAAAGATCTTAAAACTTAGTAAAATTATAAACGTCGAAAATACTATAGTTTTTTAAGGTGTAAACTTAATCTTTATAAAGATTACATAAAGGAAATAGTACCGATAAAAAAAGTTAAATAAGTCGTTAAAGGTTTTAACTAATCCTCCGTAATCGTTAATATAGTAGTCGAACGCGGCCTTTTATTAAAGCTAGTACCCGAAAAGGTTAGGTTATCCCAGTCTCGTAATGTCTTTTGTTGTAAGTTATGCTTTAAAACCGATATTTTTTAATACGTAGTAAGTGTGTGGTGACCCTGTTATTTTTTGTAGTATACGGTTAGATACGTACTATATATTAAGGGTAATGAAGGTAGTAGTTAGTAAACTACTCTCTTCCGTTAAAACGGCCTAAAACCCGTAGGCTACATCCGTTTAAAAGAATACCCGATAATTCCTTATAGTTAAGGTTTAAAAAACTCCCTTTTTTTTATAAACCGGTTACTACGGTTTAATTATAAATCGGTTCACCGGTTAGTAATTTATTACTACTTTTAAGTCTTCGTTCGATTTTAACAGATACCGGGTATACGTACCTTACGGAAAGATCTACGGAGTGATCTAACCCACTTCTTTAAGTTAAGGGAACACTTTATATACGAACTACCTTTCGGTAGGCGTGTACTTCAGTTAACGTAAACGGAACGGTTTCGCACCCGGTTTTACTATTACCCAGTGTTTTATAAGGTCCGTAGTTACGATGTCTTTTAATTAGAAGGCGAAAGCATCCTTTTACGTGTAAAGTAGCTTTATCGCTCACTCCCGTCGGTCTTCCGTATCCGTCGTATTTCTTACCGTTAACTATATGTTTATAAACTAGTTAGTCACTACTTTTAAGGGTCCGTTAAAGAGGGGCTTATTTTCGGGCCTTTAATCGATAACTCGGTCGAACGTTTTTCTTTATAATATATGTACCGTGTTTACTTAAAGTTTTATTACGTTACTTTCGTTCCTACGTCGTTTTACGACCTTTTACGACGGCCCTTATTCTATAAAGTTATCCTTTATTTTATTAAGCATTAACGCTTTTAACGCTAGCTTTTTATTATTTATTTTATTAATAACACTATTACTCCGTCCTTAATTATCTTAAGCTAATAAAAGTTTTAATATCGATATACTTTATTCCGTCGGTAAATTCGGTAACGTTCCTCCTTTTTTAAACTTTACTACTACACGCGGTATAGTCTCGACTAAAGGGTCCATTTATAACATAAAAAAAACTATTAATAGGTCGGAAGACGATAATAAACTAGTCGATAACGAAAGCTCCTTTTATTTTAAAGTAAAACGTACAGTATTCGAAAATAACGGATAAAAAATAATTTGTTTTTAGTCGGCGGTAGATAATTCGTATCGATCATCGCCCTTTATCGTTTTTAAAAAAAGGATATTAACGCGTAGATTAAAATACACCTTCTTTTTCCGCTTATTTTTAAATTTTTCGTTTTCTTCGATTATATCTTTAACTAACACCTCACCCAACCTTTATCCTTTATCCCTACACAAGCCCGGGCTTCCCCGTAGGTCTAACCTTTTAAAGTTTACGTCGCGCGGTACTTATATTCGTTAATAAACTAGTTACGACGAAGGAGCTCCGTAATCTTTTTATCTATCTCTATATCTTCTATATCGTCCGAGCTCGACTTAAACTCTTCCTCACTACTAAAGTCTATAACGTCGTCCTTATTATTTTCGATAGCTACCTATTTACCTTTACTTCGGTTAGTTTAACGGTCTTAAAGGCGGATAACCGCCTTATATTTTTAAGTTTTAGTAATCTTTAAAGTGTCTTTACGGTAGTTTACGATAGTTTAAACATAAAATAACTAAAGTTTGTTTAAAAGTAAGTCGTAAGTCCGAACCTTTTTAGTAATATAGGCTTTAACGTAAACGAGAACCTTTTTTACTACGAAAGGGACCGTTACGTAATAAATAATCGGGACGGTTTAATCGTTAATCGTAATTAACTCGTACTTCTTTATAAGTAGTTAAAGTACTAACTCGTATCTCTTTATATACTACGGGCTAATTAAGTTTATAAGTAAGTTATCGTTTACGAAGGCCTTAACCTTAACATCGTAAATATAATTAATTAAATAACTTAAGGTTACTCCAAAAGTTATTAAAAGTAAGTTTATAACATTTATATATTTATTAACCCTTACTTAAATAGTTAATAAACACGTCCTCCTTTTTCCTTTTAAATACTTAAACCTTTTCTTTATATTTAAAGCCGCGTACTAAATAAGTTAACGTTTTACTTTACTAAACTAATCGAATAGTTAAACTAAAGATATAATAACTTAAATTTTATATAAGTAATTTATAACGTTTTAACGTAACACACCCGTTTACTATATAACCTTAATAAGTATTAACTCGGGCTAAGCGCCCCGCGTTACTAGTTTCGGGTCTTTTATTTTATTTTTTATAACTCGTAAAGTTTATTTAACTTTTTTTAAATAAAAATTATTAGTACGTACTAGATAAGGTGATCTATCCCTCGTCACGTTAAGTAACGAAGAATAACGAAGGATATTAAGTATATTATCGTCCTCCACTATAGGATTTAACAATCGGCGACGTTTAAACCCCTCTTTAACTATTAAAACCGAGATTAAGTTAATGTTTAACGTAAGTTCCACCTTTTAAACTATAACGACATTCCTTAAGAAAAAGTAATAGTTTTCTTCTTTAAGTTCTTTAATTCTTATAGTAACCGCCGTAATAACCGTCGGAACGCTTAAATAAAATTTATTAATTACCGGCTTTTTAATCTTTAATAACTTTACTAAAATAAGTCGACTAGTTTTAAAATAATTAACGATTTAGTCTTTTTTATACTTAAGTTAAAGTAAATACGGGTATTAATTAAAGTAGTAATTCTTAATATAGTTGTAATAAGTAACGGTTGGACGTTTAACGACGGGTTTAACTAACCTAATACTAAAACTACCTTTACTATAACCGACCTATTATCTATAACCTTAAGCTATAAATCTAACCTATCTTAAAAAAGTATTAAAAAAAGACTATACTTATATTAATAAGTTTAATAATATATATTAATATAAAACCTTTAAATCGTCGTATATTACTTTAAATATATAGATAAACTCCTTTTTATACTTAACGTCGAAGGCCTTTACGTTTAAAAGTCTTACCTTATTTATTAAACGAGGGTCCGTTATCGGTTTTCTTACGTTAATTATACTTTTTTCGATCTTTTCCTTAACGTTTTCGTAAGTACATTTATCGACTAAATCTTTACCCTTATTAATTAAGTCGGTTACCTTTAAACGAGCCGCGACTAAGCTTCGAATTTAACGGTTTAATTAACTATTACTTAAATAATAATATAAATTATCCCGTATTATAATTATTTATAAAAAGGTATAACGCTTAACGAGTTAGTCCGCCTTAACTAAAAAACTAACTAGGGCTTCCCCCTTCTACCGTTAAAAGTTCCGCACTTTCTCTTTAACCGCCCGATATTTAGTTTAAAGTCTAGGCCGGTACTCTATACGGAAAAGCTCCTTAACTTTAAACTAATCCTTATTTTCTAACGTTAAGTCAAAGTACCACTCCGACCTAGCGGCTCCTCTAAACCCTTAACGGAAAGCTCCTTTAAGTATTTTCTCTTTAGTCTTACTCTCCAAAACCCCGGTCAAACTTTCGGCGTAGATTTCAAGGTCCTCAAAGTAATCCTCCGGGTCTTCGCCCGGCAGCCCCGAGAATATTCCTCTAAACTCACTCATCTTCCCAGTTAGTCTTATAGCCTCTCCGGAGGCCCGCTGCAGCTTTTAAATAAAGTTCGCTATTCGTTCCGACAACTTCTCAATCTCGGCCCACGTTACTTCTCTAATCAGGCTGGTCTGCCGCGGGATCATCCCACGTTTTTCCGTGGGCAAGCGTTAACGTAAAAGTTAAGGCGGAACTCTGGAATCGGACGAGCAGGACCCAGTTCTCGACGAGACAGCGGAGACAGAAAGAAAGAGTGAAAGAAAGGAAGAAAGAAAGGAAGAAAGAAAGAAAACAGAAAATGGGAACCACCGTTCCCCGAAACTGAGCCCTTAAAAGTGTCGCGCTGACTGCGTTAACGGTGGAAAAAGTGTTATGTTGATGGTAACTAGACTACCCTCCAGACGAGGGCGAAATGTGGGCGATTAGGGGTGGTCACAGGTGCCGGCGGCACCTGCTTCCTTTCCCCTCACCGCCCATCCCTCCTGCCTAATTTGTGACTAAAGCCTTCTCACGGAAGGCGCTACCCCCAACACTGGCCACAAGCGCACCACGGCTGAACCGTTGTTTCCTATTCTGGCGTTGAAGGTTGCCGTTCGAGCCTTCCCCAGGACCAAGCCCAGCCCATGGCTCTGTTCGTGCCTCGTATTCTCTTCCTTGCGAGTAGCTTACAAGACGGGCCAGAAGGCTGCACGCTGCAGGCAATGCGTGCTCCGCACTGCGCTACGGGACTTCGTGAGTAGGGGGTCTCGCTATTGCGGCGTACGTGTCAGCCGCGTGCGTTTCCAATTCAAGCGCCTGGGAGAATGCGCAAAATAGGAAAGGGCGATCTGCGCCGCCGAGCGATTGGGTGGGCGACGTCACCTCGCCGTCAGAAAGAGCGATGGTCCCCCCCCCCACATGTGCCCTGCGTCGCGCTTTCCCTGCGCCAGGGCCATGCCTTCCCTGACACTGTGGCCTCTGCGTGTCTCCCTCTCGCTCTGCGAAGCCGCTAAGATTGCATTGGCAACAGGGGCCAGGGATGCGAACCCGGTAATTAAAAGTGCCTGTTTCTGTAGTATGCACGACGTTTCTTGCTTCCATCCCCCTTTCTTGCGTTGTGCTCCGCAGCTGCTTTTCTCTTTTCGCTTGTGATTTCTTTTGTTTCTACCTTCTTTTCTGCTTTCTCTGCGGGATCTTGCCAGGCACTCTCTTTGACAGAACCCCAGACCACGATCGTTCCTTCTTGCTCAGCAACGCGTGCGCAATTGCCCTCCGAGACCGATTAGGTAAGTGCACCCACGACCAGGTTGTCGCACCTGAGTCAACGCATTCGACGGAAAGAGCGATGAGGCGATGAGGCGGCGATGGGGGGGAAGAGAGGGGGAAGGAAGAAGGGCGAAGGAAGACAGAAAAGGAAGGGGCCAGCCAGAGCGGGAAAGGACGACGGGGGCACCGAGACGAAATGAGAAGGAGGCAAGGGCAGCGCAACCGGTCTTGAGCCTCCGATTTCCTGTCCATTCTGGCACGCCTTTCGCGATGGACTCGGTCGACTCGACGCCCTCGTCGACACCCTCGACACCCTCAACGCCTTTGACGCCTTCGACACTCTCGACATCGGACCCCGACCTTTTCCTATGCTCCCCCGACACGGCATGCACCATGACGCCGCACGACGGGACGAGGCTGTGCTCAGTAGCGGTGGACGGCGATGCTGACGTTCTGGATGCAGTAGACAACGACGACGGCTGCATGAAGCGGAAACCCGGCATCTTGTCGCTGGTTTCTGCGCGAAGCCACGAACTCCGGGAGTCGAGCAGCACGCCGCTCTGGTGGAAGGGCGTGGCGGGCAACAAGGGGCTGCAACCGTACGGCTGCACGTCGCGCAGAGACCAGCAGAGCAGTAGTGACGACGGCGGCGGCGGCGACGACGACGACGACGACGACTGGCACCACGAATTCATCACCATCAGCGAGCGAGACGGCGGCGACAAGGCCGGCAAGTTCTACGACGACGGCGGCGACGACGGCGGCGACGACGCCAGCGGCCAACGAGACCACGCGTACAGCCCCGAACACGGCCACTGGCAGCTTTTCTTCGGCGCCGGCCGCACCCCCGACACCATGGCGAGCTGGTCGGGCCAGCCGTCCGTCAAGGGCTCGACGGAGACGACGCGGATGATGCTGCTGACGTCGGCGAGCATGGGCATAGCGTAGGTCCTCCGACGATGGCGCCACGGGGCTGGGGGGAGCAGAACGCTAATATGCAGACCGGGAGAACAGATTTACCTGGGGCGTGGAGATGACATGTACGTCGTGGAGCCCCAAACCTCTTACTTCTTCTCGACGTGTCCCCCTGGCTGACAATTCGCAGACTGCACACCTTACCTCCTTTCTCTCGGACTCACCAAGGGCCAGGCATCGATTGTCTGGCTGGCCGGGCCCCTGTCTGGGCTGATTGTGCAGCCCGTGGTCGGCGTTGTGTCGGATCAGTCGACGGTACGATGGGGCCGGCGGCGGCCGTTTATGGCTGTCGGCTCGATCATCGTCGTCTTCGGCCTGCTCACCCTGGGCTTCACGCGCGAAATCGTCAGCCTGCTGCTTGGTGAGGACGCCGCGGCGGCGTCCGTGTCGTTCACAGACGCGGTAGTTCCACCGTCCGCACACCGCAAGCTCGTGATTGGCCTCGCCGTCATGGCCCTGTACATTACCGATTTTGCCATCAACGCGGTCATGTCCTGCAACCGCAGCTTGCTCGTCGACACGCTGCCGCTCGAGAAGCAGCAGGACGGCGCCGCATGGGGCAGCCGCATGGCTTCGTTCGGCCACCTGGTCGGCTACGGCGCGGGTGCTGTTGATCTTGTCAGCATGTTTGGCCCCGGGCTCGGCCATACGCAGTTCCAGAAGCTGAGCATCGTCGCCGCCCTGTGCATCCTCTCGACGGTTGGCCTGACGTGCTGGGCCGTTACCGAGCGGGTCCTGCTCAAGTCGGGGCTGGACGGCCCGAACAGCGCGGCCGACGGCTTGCTGGCGAAGCTGATCAAGATCTTCCGGCAGATCTGGTCGACGCTGCTGACGCTGCCACCGCGCATCCAAGCCATCTGCTGGGCCGTGTTCTGGGGCTGGATCGGCTGGTTCCCCTTTGTCGTGTACAGCAGCACGTGGGTGGGCGAGACGTATTTCCGCTACGACGTGCCGCAGGACGCGGCGTCGGCCGATGCGGTGGGCGAGATGGGGCGCATCGGCAGCTACGCGATGACGACATACTCGGCCATGACGTTCCTGGCGTCGGGGATTCTGCCGCTCCTGGTCCGCAGCCCGTACAACGACCTCTTCACCAAACGGCCACCAGCAAGCATTGCGCGGTTTGTCGAGATGATTGACAAGTCGCGGCCCGATCTGCTGACGGTGTGGACGTGCGGGCACGTCATGTTTGCGTGCTCCATGTTCTTGGCGCCGTTTGCCAAGAGCTTCCGGTTTGCCACGGTCCTCGTGACGCTGTGCGGCATTCCGTGGACGGTGGTGACGTGGGCGCCTACGGCCCTGCTGGGCGTGGAGGTGAACAAGCTCACGGGCGGCGCGAGCATCAGCAGCAGCAAGGCGACGCCGAACCGGCGGCTGTCGGACCCGTCGCCGGGCATACCGCTGGGGCCTGTGGCGACAACAGGCGAGAAGGCGCGGCATGCGCGGAATGTGTCGTCGACACGGCTCGAGCACGGCGGCGGCGAGTCGGCAGCCGTGGCAACGGGCGAGCTGAGCGGCATCTACTTTGGCATCCTCAACATCTACACGACGCTGCCGCAGCTGCTGGGCAACCTGCTGAGCGCATTTGTGTTTGCGGTGCTGGAGCCGGGCAAGAGCCCCGAGCTGGCCAAGGACGCGCACCCGTCGGAGCACCACAGCACGGACGGGCCCAACGCAATCGCGGTGACGCTGTTTATCGGTGCCATCTTTGCCCTCGTCGGTGCCGCGTCGACGCGCAAGCTAGCACGCCTCTGATCGCAGTCTTGCCTCGCTTTTCCGTTTCTGGATTTTTGTTTCTTCTTTTTGGGGGGGGGTGGGGAGGAGGGCATCTTCTTGTTTGTCGGTTTATTTTGCCAATTCGTTTCTTGTTCTTTTTTCTTTTGGTACTGGCGTCTGTCTGCAAACCACATTGCCGTTTTTATAATCCATGGCACGAAGCAACGACTATTGCGAAGCATAAACAGGAGCCACAGAAGGGGTGCACATAGACGGCTCTGCGCAAGACCTCTGCGCAAGACAGAAACACAAACAATATACAGGTCCTTTGGACACCGTTCTTTCACGTCGATCGATCGACGAAGCTGCGAGGCACGCGGCACAGACGAGGAAACGGCGCGACGCGCGGCCAGAAGCATTCTGCATCTCCTCGACCCGACCGACAGTGCCTGGCAAATGTCTGTTCCTGTAGATCACACAGCAACATGCCGGTTCGCCCCAAGGCGGAGTAGTGCGCTGGCAAGGGCGGTGTCCTTAGTCACGTCGCTGGGCGCAGCCGGCCGACTTCCAACGTTGGATGTTAGTGGCTAGATTGGCCGATCGAGTCGCGACGATGGTATCGACGACCGCACAGCCGGCATCCACGGGGAAGAGGCGCACGCACTGCTCGGCTGCGGTTGACCAACGAAAGAATGGGCAGTGGAGGGAAGAATGGCAGAACATGACAGCGAAAGCCTGGAAACAAAAGCCGCGTCCGAGCGGCACCAAGCGCCGGTTTGGGTGGTTCATCCCCAAGAAGCGGCTGGCGATGTCTTACACGCCGGCTAGTCAGCGAATCGCTAGTCGCAGACCGCACGTTGCACATCGCAAACCGCACGACCGGACACCAGACAAAGGAGGAGGCAGCGCCAGCGCCAGGCCCAGAGGTATAAGTAGAGGCGACCCATGGCCGATCGGCGCTTCGCAGGCAGTTTCGGGGCGCCCAACTGCCTCGTCCCTGTCGCCCCGTCACCACGTCACCACATCCTGCCACCACATCACCATGGGCCTCTCTGCCGATGTCGCGCGGGCGGCCATTGACGCCCAGCTGCCGGAGCTGTCGGCTGTCAACAGCTATGTACGTATAGGCAGGACTCGGGCTTCCCCCCCCCCCCCCCCACACCTTCTCCCTTTCGGCTCTTTAACACCCAACCGACAGATCCACGCAAACCCGGAGCTTGCGTACGAAGAGTTCAAGGCGCACGACATGTTTGTCGAGACGCTGACGCGGCTCGGCTTCCACGTCACGCCGCACGCATACGGCGTGCCCACGTCGTTCCTGGCCGAATACGGCTCGGGCGGCCGCCTTGTGGTGTTCAATGCCGAGTACGACGCGCTGCCGGGCGTCGGGCACGCCTGCGGCCACAACCTGATCGCCACGGCGGCGTTTGCGGCGTTCCTGGGCGCCGCTGCGGCGCTCAAGGCGGCGGGCGGCGCCGTGGCGGGCCGCGTGCAGCTGCTGGGCACGCCGGCGGAGGAGGGCGGCGGCGGCAAGCTGCGGCTGATCGACGCGGGCGCGTACCGCGGCGTGGCGGCGTGCCTGATGGTGCACCCGGCGCCGGCGATGGCGGGGGCGGAGCCGGTGCGCGAGGTGGCGGACGTGCGCATGCTGGCCAACGTCAAGTACCGCGTCGTGTTCGAGGGCCGCGAGGCGCACGCGGCCATGGCGCCGTGGGCGGGCCGCAACGCGCTCGACGCCGTGTGCCTGTCGTACAACGCCATCGCGATGCTGCGGCAGCAGATGCGCCCCGTGGAGCGCGTGCACGGCGTGTTCCGCGAGGCGGGCACGCGGCCCAACGTGACGCCGGCGCACACGGCCGTCGAGTACTACGTGCGCAGCGACACGCGCGCCAACGCCGAGGCGCTGTGGCGGCGCATCAAGGCCTGCTTCGACGGCGCCGCGCTGGCCACGGGCTGCACGCCCACGTACGAGCCCATCAACGCGTACGCGGACCTGCGCGCGAGCCCGCTGCTGTGCCGCGCGTACATGGCCGCCATGCCCGCGGGCACCGTCGTGTACCACACGCCGACCGACTTCGCTGCCGGGTCCACGGACATGGGCAACGTGTGCTACGCGTGCCCCGGCTTCCACGGCGCCTTCGGCATCGAGACGCCGCCGGGCGTCGGCAACCACACGCCGGGCTTCACGGCCGTGGCGGGCACCGAGGACGCCTTCCACCGCGCCGTCGCGTGCGGCCGCGGCATGGCGGCGACGGCGGTGCGGGTGCTGGACGACGACGCGTTTGCGGCCGAGGTGCAGGCGGCGTGGGAGGCGGACATGGAGGTGGCCAAGGTGGAGAGCCAGTAGGAGTAGGGGGAGTTGTGGCTGGTCTGAATGCTACGGAGTACTCGTCCTGTTTCATCGCGGTACTTCCCTTTCAAGCTACCCATATTCACTCTGCCCTGTGGCTTGCTTCCTCCTCCTTTTGCCTTTTAATCTCAGCCGCCGGCCAGTCAGCTGCAAGGGAAACCCTCTGCGCCCTTCGCTGGCCAAAGCACCAGGAACTCCTGCAGCCAATGGCTCGGCGACATGCCCTGCATGCGTCTAACGGTTCTGGTGCCGACTCCCCTCTTCCAGCCAACCACCGACGAGGCTGCCCCCCCCCCCTCGGCTGGACTTACACCAGCCGACCCCTGTCTCTCCACTTTCTGTCACCTTCGGTGGCACTTTTATTTCCTCGTTTGTCCAGTCCAGCGTACCGGAGCCTCTTTCTTCTCCGCTACGGAGTACGTCGCTCAACCGCAGACTGTCAAGCCACGGCCAGCAGAGCATGACCGGCTCTGCCGTTCCCCAGCTTGCCCCTGACGAGACAACGGGCGTGCCGTCGGCTGAAGAACTTGCTTTTCTTCTTTCTTCCTCTCGAAGCTCGGTGCCGCTGCGCTGCCACATTGCCAATCTACCCTGCTGGCTCTGCTTCTCGTTTCCGCCTGCACTTCTTTGCTCCTGACGCCCCGTCTCAGACCACTTCAACGCTCGCGGCCTCCTACGAACCTGCCAATGGCCATCGGAGCACGGCCGGCACTCTTCTCCAACAAAAAAGAAGACTATGGGCAGCATGGCAACGCCGTAGGGGGGCCCCTCTCCTCCTTCGCTCCGTTTGGCCATTGCTACTTGATCATTTCCTTTCTCCCCCCTTTCCCTCCCGGGTTGGGCCAGTGATCTTGTTGCCCTTGTTCTTCCCATTGCTTGGATTCGCCTGGCTCGGACCACGTTGGTTTCGTTCTCCATCGTCTTGTGGCCGCTGTGGTCTCTGTTTGGTGCGAGCTCTCTCTCGTTGCCGCCGCCCTCCCAATGCCCTCCCAATGCCCTCTCCCCTCGTCACCGCATGTCAAAACTGCCGTCCCCCCCTAGTCCAGGAAAGTTGATGGTCAGGTTCGTAAACGGTAGAGCTGTCACAGTCTGCTTTTTCACGTACAACCCCAGCGTCATATAAATATGCAGGTGAAGCCAAACGTCCTCCTCCTGCAGGCATGCTCTTCTCGACACTCGGCGCCCTTTGACCTACCTCCCTTGACTCTTTCTTTCTCTCTGGCTCCGTCTCTCTTACTGCCATCTTCCCTTTTCTTCTTCGTGTCCTACTTCTCCCTCACCCTCCTGCTTGGGGGGGGGGGGGGGGGGGGGGGGGCGGGGCGGGGGGGGGGGGCGGCGCGGCGCGGGGG
>JADHKO010000056.1:111010-149485 GCA_019925425.1 Ophiostoma pallidulum | reverse complement strand
TCCCCCCCACCGGGCCCAAATTGCATTACCGGCCCTCCCCCGTGCCTGGGTGGCATGCCCCCCCCCCCCCCCCCGCGGCCCGCCCCCCCCCCCCCCCCCCCCCCCCAAGGGAATCCTAGCTGACGTGTCAACATCGCAGGCGGTGGTCGTCAGAGAGCAAGGTGAGGACGCGGAACCGAAAGCACAATGCAATGAGAATCTACGACGTATTCGCTGCAACATCGAGCCGAGGTGCAGATGGACTGGACGGACTGGACGGACTGGCGCCGTTTCGATGCTCGATTGACGTTGCAGTCCTATTTCCCGCCCTCCGCCCTCTCCTCTCGCTGTTTTCTCTGTGTCTTTGGGGAAAGAACCTAAATTAGCTCCCACACATTCCTTGCGTCCCTTTTTTCCTCGCCCGCCCTTCTTGTTCCTACTGCCCTGGCAGCCCACTTTCACAAGCCCGTTTTCCCCTTCTGTGTTTTCCTCCTGCCGTTTTGTCGCTTCGTCGCTTCTTTATTCCACTTTGCCCACACTTCACACTTGGACAACAGACAGGCCGACCGTAGAGCTTTCTCCAGTTTTCCTCGCGGCGTCCCTGGCCCTCTTTTTTTTTTGTTGCTAAACCGGCAACCCGCACCTTCCTGTGACCGACTGGGCATAGCCGGGTTTGCAGAAGGGAAGGTGCTCCCCTTGCGGCATCGTTGGACGGAAGGAGATCGGAAAACGGAAGAAGAAAAAGAGAACGGGGTGAACGGGGAGAGAAACGGTAAAAAAAAAAAAAAAAATAGAAAAAAAAAGACGCTGCGGAGCACGCCGCTCTGCCCCCCCCCCCCCCCCCCTCATCGGCTCGTGCCTGCCCAGTCGTGACTTCCTGTTTGGTCTCCCCCCTTCCCCCGTGTTTTGTCCATTTCGGTCTGCCAGTCATCGCTCCTGCTACGTACCGCACCACACGTACGGCAACCCCTCCTGCCCTCCTTCCCTGCCTTTGTCTTGTGCCCTCTTTTGCTTCCGCGTCTGTCTTGTCGTTCGTCCCTTCCCGCTACACGGATTCCTTCTCGCTGTGCCCTTGTCCCCGGTGTGTGCCCTGCTCTTTCCTTCTGGAAGACGTGTGCTCCCCCTCCTTTGCTACGTGGTGGTGGCCTTCGCCGGAGCGTCGTTGGTCGTTCCTTCTGTATACCGCGCTGCTGGCGGCCGCCACAGGAAAGTGCAACCCCGATGAACCTGCCCGCTCTCCCAGTCCTGGGAACGCGGGCGGCTGTACTCCGTAGCTTGCCCTCGTGTCTCTCTCTCTCTGCTACCCCGTACTCTCTCTCCTCGCCGTCCGTGGGCAGGCGGTCGGCAGCCCAGGTAACGGGCATGGAAGGTACGATAGAGAATAGTCCAGGGGCGACCTCCACACCCGCCAGCACCTTCCTCCCGCTCACTTGCTCTTGCTCCGTGCACACCACCACCCGCAACCCACACCCACACGCACCCTCACTTATACGCATCCATGCTTCTCGGAGGAGTCTCGTCTCCTTCCGTGGACCACGCTAATGCTGCCATCAACGTACTTTCCGCCAGTTAGCCGCCGCTTTCCCTTTTTCCTTCACCTGTCCCTTCCGCCTCTCCTGTTCCTTTTCCTCATCAGCATCAGCACTCCCCCCCCCCCTTCTCCTTCAACCTCCCCTCTCTCCCCCCCGCCTCTTCTTCTCTTCTCACCATCGAGCGTCTGAGAACAAGAGCTCCCTCGGCGAAACACAAATCGGGACTGCCGCAAACAAACAGAAAGGAAACACCCAAGGGCTTTTTGCCGTTCCCATCGAGATCCCCGGCCGGCCTCCTCCCTTTCTCCCTCCCCTCTCCTCTCTCCTCTGTCTCGCTCTCCCTGCCCTCCCCACGGCGGCTCGCCCTCCCTCTCTTCCCACATTCTCACTTAGCT
Organism: Ophiostoma pallidulum; assembly: GCA_019925425.1. NCBI lineage: Eukaryota > Fungi > Ascomycota > Sordariomycetes > Ophiostomatales > Ophiostomataceae > Ophiostoma > Ophiostoma pallidulum. Next base: position 147,579 of record JADHKO010000056.1, on the reverse strand, counting down.
GCCCTGTGTTCTATATTCCCGCCCTCCCTCTTCGCGGTCCCCTCCACGCGCCCCTCCCCCCTCCCCCCTTCCCCCCCACGAACGGACGGAGTGGCGGGAAACTCGCCCAGCAGCCGCATTTTTCGCTCTCTCGGTTGCTAACCTAACTACCCTCTTACCCTGGCTGCTGTCGATCTTGGGCTTCGTTGTGGCCTGGCTCTCTGGTCGTGTGGTTGGCTGAATTTGGGTGGTGACCTGGTCCTATGCAGAGAGAGCTGATGCCCGAGCATCAACGGCAGCAGCGTCCGGAATTGGCAACCGAAGGAAAGGTCCCTGGGAATACCCGCCAGCGACGCCGGTTGCACCGAACTCCAACCTGAACCAAAAAAAAACCCTCGAGGTTTGCGAAGGGGACGTACGAGGACTGGACTCGATAGGACCGCGAACGTCGTTGTGATGAACGGCCTCTGTTAAAAATTCTCTTCCCCTTTCCCCTTTCCCCTTTCCCCTTTCCCTTCCCCTCCCCCCCCTCTTCCTCCCGCCGCCGCAACCCCCCCCCCCCCCTTGCTACCCTGTCCCGTCTTCTCGCGCCCACGTCCCCCTTCACTTCCCTGGAATAGCTCGTACCAGCACGCTCTTCTTCCGCGCATCAACGCAAGACGCGAGCCAGCAAAAGAGAATACAACAACTCGTCGAGCCAGAGCACAGCCGGTCAACGGGGGCACCTCGAGATCCCAAAGAGACAACGGCTATCAGACGAGGAAATCTAGAAAGATCGGCCAAGGTACAGGCGGGACCCACAGCAGGCCCCCCCTTCCTCTCCTCCTTCAGAATTCTCTCCTCCCCCCCAGCGGACAACAAGTTCGGTTCCTTCGCTCCGTCGATCGGCATACTTCAGGCACTTGCAGTTATTATCCTGTTCCTTTTCTCGTCTCACCAAAACCTTCAGCCGTTGCCTTACTACGCTCCTTGTTTGGTCTCTATTGCCCTGCTCTTCATCAATACATCAACAACCTCATGGGGTTAAGAAATAGCACCTCCCAGTGCGTCACAGGAGATATTTTCCCAGGAGATATCAGATCTACGGCGGCTACCGAAACAGCAAATTGCATTGCACCCTAGTGCTCCGACTGCAACTGCAACTGCAACTGCACGAGCAACATCAGCGAGAGTGATCACTCCTGGTAACAGCAGCAGAGGGACCAGCAGGAGCAGAGGCTGCGGTAGCGAAATATCTGCAACAACGTCCAGTCACTGTCCCTCAATCTCCTCTGCTTTTTTGTTGTTGTTTTTTTGGCCTGTGTGTCGTTATACTACCTATGCACGCCTCTCTGTTGATCTCCCTTTCTCACCCATTGGAGCGGCGGACTTGCTTACCTGCTTCTTGTTTACCAAGCCCGCCAGCCAATATCTCCTTCTTCTGACAGAAGGTCTCGTCGACCCATCAGTTTTTGCGTGCCTTTGATCCGAGCCCAACACCCAACACCAGTCCCGGGTTTTGCTGGCCTGAGCGTCTTCATTTGTCTCGATCTCTTTTCCTGGTTTTGGTTTTGCCGCCGACAGCTCAACTCCCCACGTCACCTCGCCGCGTGTTCGGCCCGCTCGTCCACTCTCCTGCGTATTTCACTTCGCGCTGGCTATCATCTCGTCTTCCTGGCAATCGCTTCCAGCTGGCCGACGTCTTTCTCTCACTTTCTCCTCAGCAACCCGACGACTTTGGCTTCACTCGATCTAGCCTTATGGACAGCTGACAAACAAAAACAGTCTCCCTCCGCGGATTGTTTTTCGAGGCAGAACTATTATCCTTCCCCCAGACGGCCGTCCTCGTTTTTTTTCCTTACCGCAACACGGGGCTTTCCGGTAAACCGAAGCGGCTTACTTGCTTGGCCCTCCCGGACAGCAAACGCGAGGTCGTTGAAAACACTGGCATTCGTGGATGCTGCACGGTGCAGGACGACATAGCTCAAAGCCCTCGCCAAAAAGACAGCACCAAACCCCGAAAGGACAAGAGACCAGTCAACTCCGGAGCCTCCAGCAGATAATGAAGTAGCGAGAAGGAACACGAGTCAGACCGGCCCCCTTCAGCTAAAGGATGCATCCAGCCCCAAGCCTTGTTGAAGCACCCCCTTCGCGAGACGAGCCGCGACAGGGCCAACAGAGACCAATGTCGGCAGATTCGATAGGAACAGATCAAGGCCGAACGCCATCTACTCCGTCCTCCCCGCACCAGAGGCCGGACCCTACATTGTCAGCCTCGCCGACGGTCACGACGGCAACAAGCGGAAGCGCCATTGCAACCACATCTGTCGAAACCGGGGGCGAAACACCCTATAGCCCTGAAGAAGGTGCCTCGCCGACCTTTGCCTCCCAGGCTGTTTTCTCGGTTAGGGACGGTTCTGAGCTTGGAGGCATTCGCCGGCCCAGCCGCCGTCGTACGGGGCCGCTTTCTGCGTTGCAGCGTGAAAAGGCCGCGTTGATCCGCAAACTCGGTGCCTGCGTCGACTGTCGGCGCCGAAGAGTTGCTGTACGTATTTCCCAACACCCCTTTTTGTTTATTGGATTTGAATCTGGGCCCAACAGCACGACAGAGGACCTTCTGGACGGGATACACAGGCAGCATCAGCTAACACTAGCAAGTGCCATCCAAACCATCACAACATGAGTTGGGAAGACGCTGTCAGGAAATACAAGTCTCACAGTCCGACGCAAGAATACGCCCCCCTCGTTGGCCGGCCGATCAGTCCCGCGCATAGTACACGGCGGTCTTTTGGGCAGTCTGACTCGCAGGAAATGGAAATCGATACGACGCCAACACCGACGACACCGCATGGACTCCAAGAGCAAGAGCATCCGCATCCGCATCAGCACCAGCAACAGTCGCAACAACAGCCGCTCCATACACGTGTCCCTCCACAAACAAAGGCTCAGCAATCTCCGCTGCCCCCGCCATCCTCTCGCCGGCTCTCGGTTGGCAACGAGTCTCGACTGCGGACGCCCCTACCATCGGGCCGCAGCCTAGACAAGCTGCCACCGGCCGCGCTGCCCGGTATCGAAAGTCTCTCTGGCGACCTCCAGAGCGCTGCAGCTCGCATCATAAACAACGCGAACCCGAACCGCAGTCGATATGACGCAGTCCAAGTGCTGATCCTTCTCTGGTCAAATGACTCTGGACCGGAGGTGCGGGATGCCGTTGATGATCTGGCAGCCTTGCTGGAAAAGAAGTACAACTATTTTGTCGACATTAGAACCATTCCCGTTGGTGCTCAAAGTCCCTACCGCTGGCTGTTGCAAACGGTGACGCAGTTTATAAACAGCCGCGACCTACGCGATACGCTCAAAATTCTCTACTATGCTGGCTACAGCTACTTGGATGCGGTTCGCGAGATGGTATTGTCTAGGTAAGGTTGTTCTCCTTCTCGCGTTTTATAAGCCAATCTAGCCTCGACTGGGCATCAAGGTGTCACAAAGGACCACCTATAACGGATGAAACATATAAGGGGAGAGGGGAGCGGTGGGATATGCACAGTGGGGGGTTTTTTTTTTGCCTATATTTATTTCGCTGACATTATTGCACGCCGTATAGTTCAATGGACAAGGCTTTGGCACAGACCACCATCCGATGGAGCGGGATACAGCAGGTTCTGGAAGACGCCAGCTCAGATACACTCGTTCTCATGGACACGGCATTTTATCCCTGCTCGAAAATGACACGGCGCGAGGGCGTGTTGGAGGTGATTGCGGCCTCGGCCGGTGAAGATCCCAGAAAAGCGCTTGGCCGTGTGGCGTTCACCCGTGCCCTGACCGAGGAGCTCCGGACGCGTCTGAACCAGAAGTTCAGGGGTCCTCTCTCTGCGTTTTCGGCTGCCGAACTCCATGTACGGCTGATGTCGAGCTACCCGCGAATCATTGAAGAGCGCAACCCGGACAAGGAACAGCTAACGAGTTTCCCGTCGCCGCTACACATCCACATGTCATCAAACGCGCGGCTGCCCTCGATTCTTCTTGCTCCCTCGAGAAAACCGCTGATTAGCAGCCCCGAAGCCTCGATCCCCGGTACCCAGTTAAACCTGACACTTCGGTTGGCCGACGGCGCCGTCGACAAACCGGGCTGGGTGGAGTGGATGCGTCTCCTTCCAGAAGGCGTTCGGGAAGTCAAGTGCGAGAGCCCCTTTCGGAGCACGTATCGGTGACATGGTGAGACAGGAAATGCAGGCCGCCAGAATTCCCGCACCCATCCACGCTTAGGCCCCCCCTTCCCCCCCCTTCCAAAAAAAGTCAGTACAGCCTGCGGGATCATGTTCTTTGCTTTTGGGGGTTTCTTCGGTTTGTTCTCACGTTCTACGTTTTAATGATGTTCTTTTGCATGTTTTGGGGAGGCATTACCGGGGACGGAAGAGGCACGATATATGTTGCACATGATGACACACACACACTATCGCTACTTTATTTTGTTCGGTCGTACCAAAAAGCTTTGCTGAGATTGCCATGCACCAATGACGGTGCTTTTCTTTTGATTTCCCCTCTCTTTTCATATGTCTTGTTTTCCCCCTCGCTGCTATTGCTGCATGGTCCCCCCCCCCCCCCTCCCTTTCCCTCTCTGCTTCAAAATGCCCCTAAATGACTTACCTACCTTAATCATGTTTTGCATACTCCACGACCTTGCAACACGGTTTTCCCTCTCCGTTCTGTGACATTTTAATGTCTCGATCTGTTTCCTCCCCTCTCTCGTCTCCTTGCAAAAACAATTCTTTTCGAGGGGCGCGGCGCTGCTGCATGCAAATGGGAACCCGAGATTTTGCAGTTGCAGCCTCGCGAATAGGATAGTAAAGATCATTTCTTTCCTTTTCCTTTTCTCCCTTTTTGATACCAACCCCCCCTTTTCCTGTTGTCTGCTTCTCCGTTCCTTTGCTTTGTTTACTTTGGTCTCCAACGTGCATCATCCGCCCACGTGGTATTCTAAGAATAAAAGGAACGAACAAAACGGAGATACTACATTGCTCTCATTTAAACTCACAGTGTTGGAAGCTCGATTTCGTCTCGTGGCTGTTTCGAGAGCCATGGCTCGACTGTACTTGGTTATTGGATTATCCCCTTAGCTAGGATTGGATTTGCATGTCTCGCCACTTTCGAGATTGCTGCCTTCATTATCCTTTGTTCTCGTTCTCGATGCCGGCCCAGACGCCCCTTTAGCATGTGAGTTGGCCAACTTCCCCGATTCTGCTTTCACTACTCTCCTGCCCGTCTTCCTCGACATGCTTTCTTCTCTACACGCAAGGTAAATGGCAATATTGTTCTTTTGAAAAAAAAGAAATTTCTCTTCTAGACGACGAAACATGATACATCTGCCAAAAGGTAAACTCTCATGTTACAGGAAGCCCTTGTCTATCGAAATGAGACCAAAATTCATAAATAAATGTCATTAACATGTTTCCAACCCGCTTCGATGCGTCAACCTCCTGTGGTATCGCATACTGGCGGGTTTCTATGGTGTTGTCTATGGCCTCCAATGTCCGGATTCCTACTCGGTAAAGGGACAGTGCTACTCTCGTCTTCTTCTGTACTCTCCCCGTCCCCCCTTTTCGTTCATACCAAAAAAAAGCATTCTCATGTGCGATGGCTACACACGCCTGCTCCTCGAAGGGAATTAAGTATTATATTTTTCTCTTTTTATCGGTGTTTTTTTTTTACATCGCGAGAAGGACAAGCAGCGTGGCCGAGGCAGCGGCGACGGTCTTGAGCCAGATGCCGCGCGACGCAAGGCTCGCGGCAGCACTGTCCGACAGCGAAGAGACGCCGCTCAGAAGGAGACTGGGCTCGTAGGTGCCGTAGTCGGTCGAGTTGAGCGAGCCGTCCCAGCAGTACGTGGAGAAACAGTCGACGCAGGCCTGGGGGACAGTCGTCTCGGTGCGCGTGAAGCTGCGGCTGAGCACGGCGCAGGCCAGGCAGGTAGGCCACGTGGAGTCGAGGGTGCCGTTGCCGCGTGTGGCAGCGTTGAGGCCGTTCTCGATGATGCCGTTGCGGTCGGCTAGGGTGTAGCTGGGCGTGAAGGTGGAGACGTTGCTCCAGGCCGAGAAGGGCGCGTTCGGAAGGTAGACGACGAGGGGAGGCAGGGACTGGCCGGTGCTGAGGGTGAAGTTGGTGGCGTTGCAGCCGAAGAAGGTAGGCCGCTGGTTGAGTTGGAGGTTGATGAACGTGTGGTCGTCGGGCACGGGGGGGAAGAGCGTGCCGTTGGCCAGGGGGCCGGAGGCGCGCTCGTAGGAGGCCCGCAGGGCGCTGCCGTTGGGCCAGTTGTAGTCGGTGTCGGCGGAGGAGTCAACGGCGAGGATGACGTCGACGGCGCGGAACGGCTGGATCAGGGGGTGCAGCGGGATGTTCTGGTTGTCCTCGCCGCCGTCGACGAGCGTCAGCTGCGTCTCGGTGGCAAAGTCGTTGGTCTCCGGGTTGTACTTGTAGAACGGGTTGGGCACGTACTGGGCAATGTCGTTGTCGTCGCTGCCCAGCGCCTCCAGCACATCCTCGATGGCGCTGATCACAAAGCTGGGCACGTCCACCTCGGAGCTCAGGTTGGAGAGCAGGAACTCGTTGAACAGCGTCGAGGACGTGCCCATGACGTAGCCCAGCTGGTCGAAGCCGCGCACGCAGTGGCTGCTGCTGCTCGTCGCGGGCACGACACCGTCCGTGAAGTTGGACCCCAGGTACTCGGTGGGCACGAAGCCGTACGTCGTGGGGTCCCAGGAGCCCATCTCAAAGGCGTTGAACTCGTACACGGTCGAGTTGAGCGCGACGACGGTCGTGCCCGGCGCGCGGCTGTCGGCCACGAGGATGGGAAACGGCGTGTCGCCGCTGGCAAAGTTGTCCGCCAGCGCAATGGACGAGAACGTGTAGGCGAGCCCGCCTTCGGGCGCGTTGATCAGCTGGTACGACAGCGCGCGGCCCCAGTAGTCGGTGAGCGACGTCTCGAAGCCGGCGTCTGCCTTGACCGCCACCTGGTCGGCCACGGCGGTCCAGTACTCGGCCGTGCTGATGATGCCGCGGCGCTCGACGGCGGCGCTCGCATCATTGCCAGAGGAGGCGGACAGGGACCGCCTCGTGGTGGTGCCGTTGGTGGAGGTGCTGTTGCTGCCGCTGTCCTGGGCGTCGTCGCTGGGCCCCGTAAAGATGGAGTTGTCGAAGCGCCAGAGGTCGGAGCCGGTGTAGCCGTCGCGCAGCTGGACGACGGAGGAGTAGTTGTTGGCAAAGATGGAGCCGACGAGCCAGCCGCCGCCGGACAGGCCGGCGAGGTAGGTGGTGGCCTGCAGCAGGCCGGCGATGCTGCCGTTGCTGCCGGTGCTGGCCTGGCCGGGCGTGCGGCTGTCGGCGGCGGCCAGGAAGCCGGCGCCGTTCATCAGGGCGCGGTAGCCGCCGCCGGACACGGCAATGGCGATGTTGGGGACGTTGGCCTGGGTGGCACTGGACACATAGGAGCTGGCGTTGAAGTCGGAGATGTTGGCGGCGACCAGGAAGTCAATGAGGGGCTGCAGCGTGTTGTTGCGGCGCAGCTCGAGCCAGTCGGTCTCGTTGGTCGACAGCGCGCTGGCGGCGCGGGCCGTGGGGCGGACGGCCGGGCAGTCCACGGCCTGGGGGGCGTAGTTGCCGGAGGGACTGTTGGGCAGGGCGCGGCGCTCGACATCGACGGAGAGAGCGGCGGGCGCGGGCGCGGCAGCGGCGGCGATGGCGGCAGCGGCAGCGGAAGCTGGCGCGAGAGTGCCGAGGAGGCCAAAGACAAGAAAGTTGACGATGGCCATGGTGGGCGGAGTGTTGAATAAGAGAAAGGGAAAGGGGGAGGGCGAGGGCGGAAACGATGTGAGAAGCTTGATTGCTGTTAACAGAGAGAACGTCTGTCACATGCCGTGTGTCTTGTTTCAGGGCCGAACAAGAGCAAACCGTCAAAAGGGATGGGGGGAGGTGACTCTCGTGATGCCTGTTCAGGCCGGAGCTCTCGGAATGGGGGGAGGGGGGAGCTCTGCCGTGTAAGAGCACCAGAAAGGAGAGAAACGAAAAGAAAGAAGGAAAGAAGAAAGCTAAACAAGCTAGAACAATGGCAACCAGAAGTGAAGAAGAAGAAACAAAGAGCTGAAAATAGCCAGTGCCGGTATGGCAATGATGCTGGAATGCTTTGTTGTGCCTATGCTGTGTTTACAGCATGTGCTTATTACTGACCCTCGTCCCGAGACAGCCCTCTTGTCATGTTTCCATTCCGTTAGCAAGGACAGGGAGCCGGAGGAGTTTAAAGCTAGATGGAATCTCCCGACGGGAATAGATGGGGACGCCATGGGATGTACTTATTTATGTAAGATGTGTAGGAACTGGAGGGAGAGGCTTAGTGCCGTTCCTCTTGGAAAGGTAATACCATCCGACGCACATCGACGGGAGACCAAGAAGGTAATAATACGCCCAGTCTTTAAGGTGGAAGGGAGCGGGGGCGCGTGGATGCTCGGGGCAGATGGCATGTCGAACTAAAATAAGCTGAAAAATAACAGACCAAGAAAAAAACCTTCCGTTTGCCGCAGTGGGCTAAACAAATTAGAGGATCTACTCATTATGTCCGAGTTGTACATCTTAGAAACTCTCATCTTCTCACCCAGGATCCGAGAACGAAAAGTGTCGAAGCTCAATGCGTGATGCGTCGCCGGAGGTGGATCTCCTTTTCTTTTCTTTTTGTCTGTTCTCTTCTTCTCCTAGGCCTTTTTCAGTCTTGCTTCTTCTTGCCGGACTCGGATCCACGCCCGTATTATTGTTCTTGATTTGTCTTGTATCCTGTGGCTGCCTTACGCGTCTCCTTGGTTCCCAAGATTTGCCACACCGATACATCCTACGTCAGTTGCTGCCATACATACCCCGTATCCCATACCCGTATCACGGGTTAAAAGGGAAGAGTCATCTCGAGAAGTCCCGTTTTGGGTGTCATTGGGCGAGCCTCGACAAACATGGAACAGGACTGGAGACAGACAAAGTGGTTTGTTGGCGTGCACAAGAGGTCGACGGTCGGCGGGCGCGGGATTGTGCCACCCCCAAAACAGAAGGGCTGTGGCGCAATCTCGTTTTCCCCAGGCCGCTCCGTTCCTATTGGCAGGTGCACGACCCCAAGATCCCCAAGAAAGGCAATGCTGCAGGGGTGCCGGCCAGGGGAAAAAGAAAAAGAAAAAGGGGAGGGGCGGATGAATGAGCCTTCCAGCAATGCATAACTTACTCCGTACGTGTACACGAATCCTCCGTAATAGTGGAAAGGCACAATTGCGGAATTGCCGGGCGCTAGCTGCAAGGCAAGGCAGTGGCTGATGCCGATCACCTGTAACGAGTTGTGCAACTCTGGTCCCCATGAAAGGGCGTGTGGCGAGAGTCGGCCAGAGGTAGAGACGGCCCGAGAGGAGACGCAGGAGTTCGAGGAGAGCTATGGGTGACACCGACGGGCTGGTGGGCAACGTCACTTTTCTTCTTCTGAGGGAAAAAGGGGTCAGAAGGACCGTCCCGAGCTTCGGCTGGCAGCCATACGCCTTCCGAGTCGCACAATGACAGAGCCATTAATGATATTGGCCTTTGTCTTGTTCTTCCGTCGGCCCTTGCTCGCGTCGCCTTTTGCGGAGGCATCGGGAAGTTGACGAGTCCGATATGCCCGACCACGACACAGTCGACGGCGGCGTGGACAGCGACCCTCGACCGGCCAGCTCTCCGCCGCACACACTAGCCCGAAAGCTCTCTTCTGGCTCTTCTTTGGCGCATTCTTTCAGCGCTCCACCGTCCGGTCTTTTGCACCAGACCGCGCCATGACGCGTCCCGTCGACGGAAAGTGTCTGGCGCCGGATGGACAGACATCCCTCGCGCACCATAAGCATCGCCGCGGGACAAAGAAAAGTGCGTGTGGATCGAATCGCCTCGGGCCAGCCGCAACCTTGAAATGGACAAGACGATGGCACCAGCCCGATCACCGGGTGGCCTCGCACTTTATTGTCGAACAGACGACCGCATCCCCTTGCCGGCGCGTGGCAGGTTGTCGGTGCAGAGACCTGCAAAGTCCCACGTGAAGTCACCCAACCCACCCGAATCTGGCACGACTGTGAATCTTACTACCTTGCAGGATGCCGCGTGCACACGGGAAGCGGGTAGCGACACGGACGCTGGTCGCCAGTTGCTTGGGCCCGCCCTTCAGCGCATGGACGTCGTAGACAGGTACAGAGTATGCTTGGACGGCCTGGGGTATTGGGACAGGCTCCCTGCAGCGTCGCTTTCTTCCATTCTCCTTGTTTTTCTTTCTTTCTTCTTTCTTTCTCCGATGCGCATGGCCCGGTCAGCCCTACAGCAGCGCAACGATGCGACGCGGTGTTTGTATTGTCGTCTTCTTCGTCTGCTGCAGAGCAGACAACACCGCGCTCCGTCGAGCTGCCTTGCGAGCTTCGCCGCGTGTTGTCGTAACTCATGCGTCGCTCGACAGAGCCAAGTGAAGATGTTCGCTCTCGTCGCCTTGCAAAGACAGATACAGTGCAGATACAGTGCATGCGAACTACTGTATGTAATACACTGTATACGAACACTGTCCTAGAGCCTGCTCGTCCCGTGCCCGTTGCCTGGCAACGGCGCTGTTTACCCCATGCATGCCCGTGCCCCAGGTCTCCACTTGCCGTTGCTGCACAGCTCGGACCCCAGGTGAGACAAGCAAGCTCTTTCCGCCCTTGCTTTTTGCTCCTTCCTGCAGCTTGCCATCGACACGCGCGCCTTCTTCACCTTTGACAACTGCGACAATCTCGACTACTTCGACAGCCACGAGTCGACGGCACCCGCAACAACCGCGACAACAACGACGACGACGACGACAGCAGCAGCGCCGCCCAACAGCAACGACAACAAGGCGTCCTTCTCCTTCTCGCCTTTTGCTTGCCCCCCTGCCTCCTCGCTTCATGGCCGCGCTTTCCTGAACATCAACTCACGCCTTTGCTCTTTGCCTCTTTCTTCATTTTTTCTTTATTTGTTGTCCACTGGGTTTTCCTCCCCGAGCGGCCTCCTTCCTCACTCTCGAGATGGAACCCCAGTCCCCCCCCAAGAGAATGACGCGAGCGAGAGCAGCTGCGAAAGCCAGCGTCGGCGAGACCAGCACATCCTCCTCGGCGACCACCGCGTCTTCTCGTGCCAAGTCGACCACCGCGTCCTCGAAAGCAAAAGGGGCAGCAGCAACAACAACAGCAACAACAGCAACAACAGCAACAGCTCTGTCCTCCTCCGCCACCGCCAAGAGAAAGCTCAGGGCCGAAGACGCCGAAACCGACAACGAGCAGGACGAGCTCGGCCTCGACCGTCCCCAGCCGATGGCGATGCAGAAGATTGTCCGTGCCGCCCGCGGCCGACCCAAGAAGACCGCTGCTGTTCCTGAGGCCGCGGCCGCGGAGCCTGAGACAGCACCGCCTGTACGTGCTACCCGTGGCCGTCCGCCGACGAAAAAGGCAGCTGCCTCGGCGGAGCCATCAAAAGAGCCGGCTCCCATCCGCCCGTCGTCGCGAGCATCAACTGCGACTGCGACCACCGCATCCGCCCCCCGCGCAACGAGGGCAAAGAAGACCGCCGGTGATGCCGTGTCCTCTGCCTCGACAACGGGTGGCGACGCCGCCGACGAGCCGGCCAAGAAGCGGACTACGCGTACCCGTGCAACGTCGGCCACGGTTTCTTCGGCCATGGCTGCTTCGGCCACGACCAAGATCGCCGTCCGCAGCGCGTCCGCCACCATGGCAGCCAAGTCTTCTGCTCCCAAGAAAAAGGTCACGTTCGAAGAGCCCGAGAAAGAGAACATTGCACCGTCCTCCCGGGCAACGAAAGGCAAGACGGTGGCCACTGCAAAGCCGCCCTTCGAGACTGGATCAACCACGACCACAGCGACGACGATGACGGCGGCTACGACGGGTCTGAAAGCCAAGCCCATTCGCCGTGCCGCCGCAGCTGCAACTACGTCCGCAGCCGCTCCGACAAAGGCAACGGCCACAACGGCCACAGCAAACTCTCGTCCGAGAACGGCCTCTGGCAAGTCCGCCGACAAGGCTTCCGTGCCACTCAGCCCTAAGAAAGTTACGCAGGTGCGCAGGGTCCGCGAGTTCGACGTCGATTCCGAGGACGAGCTGGGCGCTAGCGACGAGTGCCACTTAAAGCCACTCGAGCGCAGCCCAACCAAGCCCTCGATCAGCGCCGGAATGACCCCGGCCGAACGCAACAAGGCACTGGCTATTGCCGGCCTGGACACCGAGCTGTCGACGCACGACAACGCAGTCAATGCCGCTGTCCTGCCCGCTCCCGAGTTCCCGGGTGGTGGGATGCTGGCCAGCCCGGCTCGCCGCCCAGCCCAGCCACCAGCAAAGGATGGCCTGATGACCTCCCCTGCACGCCGGCTCGATGGACTTGTGCCACTGGACTCTGTTCTGGCGTCCACAGTAAAGTCTTCGAACGGTGCTAACATCGGCAACAACAATAACAGCAGTAATGCATCTGCCTTGTTCTCCCCCGCAAAGCGCTTCCCGGTTCACCCCAAGAACCTCACTGCTACTGGCCTTGACGATACTCTTCGGTCGCCAACAAAGATGTCTCTGCTCCAAACCCCCGCAAAACGCCCCACGTCCCCGGTCAAGGCTGCTATTCTGCTTCAGCGGCCTGACATGAAGTCTTCTATGCTGAGTGCCAGGGCTGATGCTCTTGCATCGTCCCCAAAACCAAAGTCTACACTGGTTCCTGCCGAGCCGAGCATGGGTGAAACTGGAGACATCGCAGAAGACGACATGGAAGACGCAGAAGACGCAGAAGACGCAGAAGACGCAGATGATGCAGACGTTTCGGACGACGACGATAACGGCAACGAAAAAACGGAGTCATTGACCCAGATGCTCAGCGAAATGGCGTCCGAGGCGGCCATGGCCATGCCAGAGTCCCCGTCACGCCGTCGCTTCTCAGGACGTCTTTCCGCTGTCCTTCCCCGCAATACGAACCCTGCACATCTTGATTCGGAGGAGGACACTTCTGACTCCATTCTCTCCCCTGGAGAGCCGATGGAAGTGGATGAATCCATGATGGGAGCTGCAGCTGTCTTGATCACCATGTCGCCCCCTAAGGCACCTTCCGGAATCTTCGGGCTGCGCGAAAAAGATCTCGTCTTTGGCGATGACGGTGACGTCGACTCTGATATTGACACGACGACGCGCCTCCCGCTGTCCTATGACAATGAGAATGGACCAGCTACGCCATGCCCTTCGCGAGGCCAACGCCGTTCTTCGAGAACGCCCTTGGCTGGATCTCAACGGGCGGCCACTATTGATGGGGAGAGCACGGCAAAGCGTGCCAAGAATGCCCAGTTCGGCTTCACCCCCCTAGCCGAGCAACTGAATGGATGGAGGGCACATAGCCCATCCAAGACGAAGGCCATGCCGACACCAGCCATTCCGCAGCATAATGGAGAGGCGTCTGAAGCTGACGCTGATGCCGTGCCGGCCGAGTCGGCCGAGAACACCACTGCTTCAGAGCCGTGTGCTGGTCCCTCCTTCTTCGACGACGCAATGATTGGACACTCTCTTCCCTCCTCTCCTCGGCAGAACGACCTCTCGGGGCACTCAGAACTATTTGGTGATAACGAATGTGCTGATCTCATGGACAACGTCTTCCTTGACGAGACAATCCAGGCACCCGAATTTGATGAAGACGTCGCAGTTACCCAGGAGGACCTGGAACTGGCCCAGGAGGCAGACGACATGTCTCTTATGGAGTCGGCCGAAGTCGACGGCATGATAAACCTGTCGCAAGCCGCGGACGACTCGGTGTCGGAGGCGAGCCAGGAATACGGTGACGAGAATGCCATTCCCATTGATCCCGCATTGCTGGCTCCCAACAGTTCTTCCTTGGCCGTGCCTCCTACAACGCCACAGCGGGTCTTGACCCGCACTTTCCACACTGTGTCTAAAGTGCCGCTGAAGGCTGCCGACGAGTCGACGCCACAGCAGCCGGCCATTCGTCGACGGAGCATGAGTGCCTCCCGGCTGCCGACCGCGTCTCGCCGCCGTTCGAGCATCAGCTTCGGCAACACCAACACGAACGGTGACAGCGACAAAATTAGCTCCGATCAATGCGTCTCTAGAACAAGCAGCCCCGAAAAGACAGGCGACAATGGTTGTGGTCTCACGCGGAGCGCGACCGTGATTTCCTACTCGCCAACTAAAAAGGATGGCCGTCGGCGGAGCAGCAGCCGGCGCCAGAGCCGGCGCGAATCGTTTGGTGGACCGTCTGTAACAATCGAGCCGGCAAGCGATAGCGAAGACCAGCAGCTCACAACGCCCTCCGTGCCGGTGACACCAACCAAGTCAGATATGGCGTGGTCAACGGCAGGAACTCCGGCTCGCACACCGCGCCGTGATCTGGACCCGGCCCTGCTACGCGGCGCAGTCGTGTTTGTTGACGTACATACGACCGAGGGCGCAGATGCTAGTGCGATCTTTGTCGAGCTACTATCGCAGATGGGTGCACGGTGTGTCAAGAGCTGGTCGTGGAACCCAAGCAGCCCCCCAAACAACATAGACGGGTCGTCGAGAGTGGGCATCACGCATGTCGTTTTCAAGGACGGCAGCAAGCGGACCCTCGAAAAGGTTCGCGAAAGCAATGGCATCGTCCAGTGCGTCGGCGTCAGCTGGGTTCTTGAGTAAGTCGCAAAGTTTAGTACTGGTGGTGATGTTTTGGGGTCGCAAAAGCAGAGCAAGTCCCGGCTAGTTTGTGCTAACACGCCTTTTCTTGGTACAGCTGCGAGAGAGAGAACCAGTGGCTGGAGGAAGCACCGTACTGCATCGACACCGCGCTGGTGCCTCGTGGGGGTGCCCGTCGGCGTAAGAGCATGGAGCCGCAGGCGCTTGCCAACATGAACGGTCTGCTGGTATCGACACCTGCGAAGCAGACAATCTCTGCGTCCTCGTATGGGCGTGAGTGCCGCACGGCGCCCAGCACGCCAATGAACCGCCGCGACAGCACGTTGTGGGTGCGGACACCCGAGGACGAGGAGAGCAGCGCCAAGCGCAAGAGCTACGGCCGTAGCAGCGTTGGTGGTGGCAGTGACGAGAACGGCGAAAACGGCGCGGGCGGTGAAAATGATGAGAATGACGACGCCGAGGGCTGCTGCGATGACATGGAATGGGGCCTGCTAACGCCCGTGCCCAAGACACCGGCACCCGAGGCCATTGCGCGCTACGCGGCCAACATTACGCCGTCGTCGCCGTATGGTAGCGATGCCGGCAGCAGCGGCTACCATTACGGTGCGGGCGACGATGACACGCTCAGCTCGATGCAGTTCGACCAGGAGCCCCTCGTCACGCGCACGTGCCCCCCCAAGCAGCAGCGCGCCGTGTCGTACCACGAGCTAGGCGCCGGGATTCTGTCCCGCGAGAAGGATGAGGGCGTTCTGATGCGGCTTATGGCGGCACGCCGCAAGAGCCTGCAGTTCGCGCCCAAGATTGCCAGCCCGCTTTCTCGGGCGTGGAACTAGGGGGAGAAGGCCCCCATTGCATTTTCGTCTCTGAGGACAAGAGACACCACGGCGTATTTGGAGTTTGTGAAAATGCCCACTGGAAGAGCTACGGGACTCTTTTTTTTTGTTTTTGATATCAGAACTCGGCGTGCTATGTCGCTCGCTTGTTCTTTTTGAGGGGGGGATGCTTTCCTGTTTCTTCTTCTTTTTTCCTTCGGCTGTCCGGCGACATGACAGGCTGAGTAGTAATCCTTTTAAATTCTGCATTCTTTGATTCTTTCTTTTCCAGATCTCTCCTCCTCTTCTCCCGTTGCCTTCTGCCCGTCTTGGTTCTGACGGCCGTGCCTTTTCCTATTGTTGCTCCCAAGCGGCAAGAATGTGACCCAAGGGGCAAACCCATTTCTAAGCAAGACGCATTCACCGCTAGAGAAGCATGTGAGTGTTGGGCTTCTACTCTTGCCAGGGTTCACCGACCTGCAGGCTTTGAGTGAGCTCCTTGACTCGGGCCATTCACTTGGGCCCGCGTTTTGACAGTCTCCTGAAGAAGAAGTATAAGTATCCCATCAGCATCCTTCCTCGGGGCCCCATCCTGACCTGCCCCAGACCCAGCCTCAGGCTCCTAACACTCTACCCGTGACCGCGACGTCGGTCATGCACGGGCTGCAGAACGATGCCGGTTGGGCCTCCGCTGCCGGCCGACCCCGAGTTTACGGCAGTATAGAACCTGAGCCCCTGCTGATGGAGCGTTATATGCCCCGCCAGCACGTCGAGACGTCCTTTCGGACCCCACGACGGTAGACAGCGTTCGGATAGTCTGCGATGGGTGCTACTAGACATGGGCAACGCCTGGAGACACGGTAAGCCTTGTTAGAAGAGCCCGATCCGAGCGTCGCAGCTGCGGCACAGATATAAGGGTCACGTGAGAGATGATGCAGTCCAAAATAAAACGATCTGCCCTCAGAAGAGCTCCTGTCTCGATCTCTCCTGTCTTATGATACCAACTACGTAAGCCGATGCCTTTGGCCGTAGGTTCAGATTACTCGTACCCACGATAGACGCAACCCATGAAGTCGCTGCTCTCCGGCGTCCGGGGCACGGTGACGTTGGGCGGCATCGAGGCTGGGCACGTGCCACGCCACGTGCCGTTCTGGAGGAGGGGCAAGCAGCGCAATTCTTCCCACGACCGGCCATCCTCCATCCACCACAGCTGCCAACCCGCGGCACACGCACGCACACACGAACGCACGCCCGCGCACACATACAGAACCGCACAAACAATGGCCGAAGACCGCCAACCATCAAGCGTCGCCGAGGGCGCCGCGCCAGCGGACGTCGACCTCGAGGAGGACGTCGCGGCCAAGGCCAAGTCGGCCGAGGACCGGAAAGCGGCTGTCGCCCTGGCGTCGCTGGACTCGGTCGCCGGCGGCACGAACGACACGGGCAAGCACGTCGACCAAGAGGCCATCAGCAAGGCGATGAAGAACCTGAAGCTGGGCGCGAGCGGTGCGACGGCCAAGAAGGTCAAGGTGGACGCAGCGGATGTGGCTCTGCTGGTGGGTGTTTTTCTTTCCATTTGTTTTTCTTTTTTTGCCTTGCCTGCGGCATCTCTCGTTTTCACACCCTCTAAACTGACTGACTGCTCTCTTTTTCCAGGTCGACCAGCTCGACCTGACCAAAATCAAGGCCACGGATCTGCTGAAACAGCACGAGGGCGATGCGGTCAAGGCTCTGCGGGCGTATGTCTCTGTCGCATAGGGAGACGCCGAGGGGAGAAGCAAGGGAAGCATGGCGCGTGCCTTGAAGAAACAAGAACAGCCGCTTTGAGATTGCAAGGGAAACGGAGTCTGGATTTTCAATGTACACAACCCGTACATTCTGTCCTCGGGGAGGGGTATCTAGTATCTATGCTGCAATGGGGTTGAGCCGCTATCCGGCAAGCGAGCAAAACAAAAACAAAACGGCTACAAAAACGGCTGCACAAAACAATACAAAAATCATACAAAGCAATCACCGTCTCCCAGGTCCCCTCTCGCGTCCCTCACCCTCTCTCCATAATGTACGACGCGTCCACGCACTTGGGCTCCCACAGGTCTGTGTCGTCGCCCATCATGGCCGGGGTGCGCGGGAACCCAAACCCGGGCGGGCCTCCGCCGCCGTGGTAGCCGTTGTTGGGAGGCGGGCCGCCGGGAAAGGGGCCGTCACGGGCCGTGTCGTTGCCCCGTGGGTCGCGGCCAGACGGCGGCGGCCGGTGCCCGTAGCCACCGCCACCGCCACCCCATCTCCCGCTGCTGTGGAGCATCGGCCACATTGGGATATAGCACCGCTCGTGCCACCCGCACACGCGGTCGCAGCCGATGAACTCGCTCTCCCAGCCGAGCCACGCAATGAGCTCCGTCAGCTGGTCGAGCCACTGGCCGGCCGCCGCGGCCAAGCCGTCCAAGGACAGGGTCGCCCCGCTGCCCCCCTTGCGCGCCTGCGTCTTCTTTCCGTAGTTCTCGGCCCACACGCGCTCGACGTCAAAGCCGATGCCCAGCAGCTCGGCGCACAACGTGCCGTACGTCTCCTCGACGGCCCAGCGCAGGTCGTCCTCCTCTTGCGGGAGGGCGCGCCGCTGACGATACCCAGCAGCGGCGGTGTCGTCCTCCGCGAACAGGCGCGTGTACCGGTACCGGCACAGCGACAGCGTGTGGTTGAAGAGCGCCGTGCGCGGCTGCCACGCGGCTGCCGGGTCGTGGTCCGCGGCAGCGGCAGCGTCGGCGTCGGCGTCAGCGTCAGCGTCAGCGTCTGGGTATGCGAGGTAGCCGACCATGAACATGTGGTTCTGCGCGCGCAGGCGGTGCAGCCAAGAACGGGCGGCCGTCGCGTTGCTCGGCAGCACACCGCCCTGCTGTGGCTGCTGAAGGGCGGTCGGGTCGGGCCTGTCCAGGAGAATGGCCTCGACGGTCTTGAGGTGCCGGGCCGTGCGCTGCACAATCTCGGCCAGGATCAGCGTCCACGAGGCGCCCGAGCACGCCGTACCGTCCTCGCGGTCGTTTTCGGTAAAGTCGTACCCATCCTCCGGGCCGCCGCTTCCGCTGCTGCTGCCGGTGCTGCTGCCACGGACTATGGTCCGGCCCAGAGCCACCTCGGCGCTGCGCCGCATGAGCGCGGCGTCGTCTTCGCTGGCGTTGCCCAGGTGGTGGAACCGCCGGCGGCGTGCGAGCTGACGGAGCGCCACAGTGCGGTTGAAGGAGGAGGAGGAGGAGGAGGAGGAGGCAGCGCCGTCCGTCCCCGCCGGTGGCGGCGGCGGCGACCAGTGCCCTTGCTCCGTCAGGTTCAGGCGGGCCTGCTCGTCCTGGGCCCGGGCCTGCGCCAGGGCACCACCCTCAAAGCGCGGCGCATAGTAGCTCAGGATGCCGCAGTTGTTGATCTGGACGCGGGTCTCGCCGGCGCCCGGGCCCGCCCGCGAGCCGCCGTAGTGCCACGTAGCGCTCTCGAACCAGCCCCAGGCTTGGGACGCCAGGAACGGCTCCTCGCCTTTTCCAGAGACGTCATCGTCGTCGTCTCCGCCCGGCGGACCGGGGCGGCGGTATCCACCGCCGCCGCCGCCGCCGCCGCCGCGCCAGTTGGGCGGTGCGGGCGGGTCTGTCGGCGCCACGACACGGTCGCTGCGGGTGGGGACGGGCGGCAGCGTGTAGTACGACTGTTCCGCGCCATGAGCGTCGTGCGCGGCCACTTGGGCATGGTTGTCGGGCGCGGACGGGTCCGCACTGTGTCGCGTTTCGCCTTGTGCGTCTTCCTCTTTGCCGTCGTCCTTCTCGATGGGGTTGAGGGGGGCCGTCACGTTGAGGCGGCTCAGCAGGCGCAGACTGTCGCTCATGAAATCGCACCAGATGACCTCGAACCCGGCATTCATGCGCACGATGCCCTCGTAGCCCCAGCCACGGCCGCGGAGGCCCTTTTGGCGCAGCCAGTCGCACATGCCGCGGGCGCGGTCGTACTCGTCGGTCAGTCCGCCGCCCCTGCCCCGGTCATAGGAGGGGCCGGACACGTTCCCGTAGAGCAGCAGCATCTGCGAGTCGAGCTGGCCGAGGCCCATGAGGGCGGCCGACTCGCCGTCGAGGTACAGGACCTGCACGGGGCGCGTGGTCTGGTAGGTGAGCAGCCACGAGCGGCGCGTCGAGCCCATGATGCCGTAGGCCATTTCGAGGTCGAACGCGAGCCACTCGGGGCTCGCAGGGGCCAGGGTGTCCGGGTCCAGCGCGCGGCCGCCGTTGTCGTTTGCGGGCGGCGTCTCGGCGCGCAGCCCATGGTAGGCGAGAGTGTAGGCCGGGATGGTGGCGGCGGCGAGGGCGTGGCCGTTGGGGAAGACGGTGTTGGCCCATTGCTGCAGCAGGCCGTAGGTGGAGGCGAAGAGGTGTGGTGCCGGCGAGGAGAAGTTGAGGCGGCTGGTGTAGCGCTGCGGGGGGAGAGGTGATGCTGGTGGTGGTGGTGGTGGTGGTGGCGGCGGCGGCGGTGGTGATGGTCTATCTGCGGGATCAGAACCGCCGATGGGGCGCTGCCGGCCAGCCGTGCCGCCGAGCCGGACAGCGGCATCGACATGGCCGACGAGGCCAAGGAGGAGGACGGCCAGCAGCGTCAGGGCCCAAGCCGCCGAGGCGCGGCCGAGAACGGCCATTGTGATTTGGATATGCGGCAGGGGGGGAAGGGGGGGGGGGGGGTGGAAGTGAGGGAAAAGATAGCCAGTGTCTTTACTAATTGATGCAGATCATCGCGGGGTGTGAGGTGTGAAATCAACAGACGAGTCGAGACGACGGGGAAACGGGGGGAATTAAGGAAAGAAAACAGACAATAAAGAGAAGAGAAAAGATCAGACAAATAGAAGGGGAAACCTTAAAACTCAAAGCACAGATGCACAGAGTGCTCGACCGCCGACAAAACACAACAAGAAACAGAAACACCCCTTGGGGGGGGCTGTTCGCACTGCCAGACCCCATGCATACGCAATGGGATGGAGATGGTCCCAGAACGGCTCCGTCAAGCACTGTTTTACACGACACAGCGAGGGCGGCTGCCAATGGGAGCAAATCCGAGACAGGCGACTTTACCGGGTTCGGCCGTACATGACGACGACTTTCATTCCCGCAAAAGGGCAGAGGCCCACCGGCTACGGAGTAATACAACCAGGCCACAAGCGCCAGAACAAAGCGGAAACCAACCTGGAAGCGGACTGGACCTGGCCTGGTCATTATCTCAGGGCCTGGGGCCATATCTCAGCCGCGAGTGGCGGGAGCGGCCAATGAGACCGCGCTTGAGAGCTATCATCTGAGACAGCCGGGTGAGCTTTGCGCACGAATTTGTTTCAGCCGTGATCTCGGTCTGCAAACAGAGCAAGAGAGCGCCATCGTAGCTGAAAGAAGAGCCCGGCCGGCCAGTAGAGAAAGCATTTCTTGCGAGGGGTGTGTTGCTCGTGCCGTAGATGAGAACAAAAAAAACAAAAAAAAACAAAGAGGAGGGAGACAGTGATAGAACACGGATGTGTTGAAATCATATATTGTTTATCTCCGTTCAGAAGAACAACATAGAAACTCGAGAGAACCATCCCTCGGTCACCACGCTCTTCCCATCTAAAGCTGGGCGGCTTGGCCCTTTGTCCTACAGCGTCCCAGGCTGTCTGGCGTCTGCTAGGGAGCCGTCGTCAGGTTCTTCTTGATCGTCGCCACGTCCGCGGCCGTGAAGCCGAGCGTCTTGGTCACGTAGCCCTCAAAGCCGCCGTGCTCCTTGTCGAGCGCCGCCAAAAAGGCGTTCCAGCAGACCACCCGCAGGTTGATCAGGTTGAGAAAGCCCGGCGGCGCGGCGGCGGCGGCGGCGGCGTCTCCCGCCTCGGGGCTGGTGCTGGTGCCGGCGCTGCGCGTCGGAATGCTCGCGCCCTGGCGCGCAAACGCCTCGAGCTGGTCGCGCACGGGCTCGCTGCCGATGCGCGACAGCATGTAGTCGAGCACGACGGTGTCGGGCGACGCGCCGGCGAGCGTCGCGAGGAGGCCAGCCACGACGCCTGTCCGATCACGGCCAGCTGTGTTTCGGGGGGGTGCGGTCAGTATGGAGGAAGAAGAAGAAGAAGAAGGCGCCGCAGGATGGGAGGAGGGCGGATTGCGTTACCCGTGCAGTGAAACAGAAACGGCTGCTCCGGACGGTCGCGCACATGCTCCAGCAGCAGCCGGACCGTCGGCTCGTACACGCGCAGCACGTCCAGATACGTCTTGGCAAACCCGGCCTCGCCGCGCCCCTCGGCGTACTCGGCAATGTCCACGTGCGGCGTCTCCTCGGTGGTCGCCGCCCACACCATGGCGACGGCATCCGACGGCTGGGGGTCCGGGTCCTTGGTGTGCTCGCTCCGCGA
This sequence comes from Ophiostoma pallidulum, assembly GCA_019925425.1. Lineage (NCBI taxonomy): Eukaryota > Fungi > Ascomycota > Sordariomycetes > Ophiostomatales > Ophiostomataceae > Ophiostoma > Ophiostoma pallidulum. The sequence continues at coordinate 125,713 of JADHKO010000056.1, read as the reverse complement.
CCGGAAGTCGAAGATGCGCCGCACGCCGAGGCCGTCGGCGAGCGTGGCCTTGCCGCGCGGCGTCAGGTGGGCGAGCATGCCGCTGCGGAACACGTAGCCCGGGCGCACCCCGGCGCCGCCGCCGTTGACGCGCGGCACCGTGCCCACGTCGCGCACGTTGAAGGTGCCCTCGACGTCGACAAAGGGCGCCTGCGACAGCACGGGGCCAAACTGCGCCGGCGTGAGGCGCACGGTGACGTCGGTTTCGCTGAGCTCCAGGAGCTGCGCCGCCGACAGAGGGGCGGCCATCGTTGATTCGTTGTTTGTTGCTATTTCCACGCAGGAGGCGGCCGTGACAGAGAACAAGCAGGTGTATGCCGTGCGAGAGTGCGGATGGGACGAAAGGGGGAGCTGCCTGCTTTTGTAAACACCGAGGCGAGGCCGGAGTTTGGGCGCGGAGACAGCCCCTCACCACGTTGCGGGCCGCCGGCCGCTGACAGCAGCGCTCTCTGCACTGCCACGCTGACAAGTCGTTCTCTGCGAAACTGCACAATTGCGAATCTTCTGGAACGCAGAATGCGCACCCGCCGGCAGCGGGAGCAGTTCTCTTCCGTACGTCTTCCAGACGATGCCGGCTGACGTAAGCCAGATTGGACCCCGACAGCAGGTGGAAAGACACTCCGAGAGCAGCCATGCTCACCGACTACGGTTCTTTCTGTGCGGTGTCCACGTCTCCTGGATGCTGGACAGCCTTGTCTCGGTCTCCCCAGCTCCGTTGACCGCGGGCATCGACAGCACATCGGCGGCCGGCGCCCAGGGCGCGGCCTACATTGAGAGGATTCTACGCACACGAAATCGTCCGACAGATCTCACGAGGGTCGAGGCAGAGAAAAAGAGAAAGAAAAAGCAGGATCGATTGGACGCCGCCGATGTCGCTGTATGCCGGAACGCCGTCTAAAACTACCGGGAAAAGAGGATGGGGGAGAAGGAAAGCAGGGAAGAGACGCAAAACAAAAAGGCCTTTGGGCGTGTCCGTGACCCGATGTCCGCCGTCCCAGCAAAGAGTCCTTGGCTCTGTCCCAGAGAAGGCTCTTTAGCCATGCAACGAAGCCGGCCGCCGCCAGACAGACAGAGACAGAGACCGGGCACGGCTCCGCGCGCCCCGGGACCGTCCTCACAGCAGCTCAAAGTCGTCCAGCTCGTCGCGGTACTGCATAATGTGCCGCTTGATCTTGCTGCCCGCCGCCCACGTCACAAAGTCCTCGAGGCTGCGCGTCACCAGGAACGCCGGGTCCGTCACCGTCTCCGTGCCCACGCGCACGTGGCCCTGCTCGATCATCACCGTCGCCGCGTGCACCGACTCGGCCATGCGCAGCCGCGTCATCACCACCGGCAGCCGCCGCCGCGCAAACGCCGACACCGTCACCTTGTGCTCGACCGCCGACAGCTTGGCCTTGTTGCCGAGGATGCCCATGTCGAACAGCTTCTCCAGCAGCAGGTCTTCGTGCCGCCGCCGCACGGCGCTCTCGGGCGGCAGCAGGCTGAGGCGGTGCGCGAGCTGCCGCAGCGACCCGCAGAGCCGGTTGTACGAGTGGTAGTCTTCGGGCTTCTGGATCATGTAGCGCCGGATCACGGCCGCCGCCCGGTGGTTGTCGTCCTGCTTCCAGGTCGTGAAGTCGACCTTGCCTGTGGAGGGAAGAGAAGAGGAAAGGTTAGCGACCGCCTCGGGCCAGGGATGCACGACTGGGAGGGGTGGGCCGTACGAAGAAGCTTCTCCTCGTGATGCTTGAGTTTGCGAACCATCTTGTCTCGTGCTGCTGTTCTCAAAGAAGAGCCTGGGTGCTTGTGTGTTGAGGAAACCCGCTGAAGCCGTTCTGGTCGAAAGCCAGGGCCAAAAAAAAAAAAAAAAAAAATCGAGAAATCGCCCGCCGCTTGCGGGAAAGCCTGGCAGAAACCCTGACCGCCCTGCAGCCTTGTTAGCGCTAAAGCCTGTCAGTTCAAAAATACGGTGGACCACTTGCACGTATTCTTGCTGAAATAACGGTAGATATATTCCGACAAAGCCTGCTGAGTCATTTTGGCTTTACGGGGCTCGCCAGGCGGAACTTCGCCTCTCCCCCCACCAAAGCACCACGGGGTAATATATCACCACCTGATCTGTTGCCTCGCAACTTGGCCTCATTCAACCCACATCATCTCCGGTCGCGATCCCGGTCGAGAAGCCATCGAAGCCACAGCCACCCGCGCACCTCGTTTGCCTGCTGTTTCTCGTCTGTCGCTGTCGGCCCCAGACTTGTCCTCTCGCCTCGTCAGCCAAATCAAGACAGCGCGATCAGAGCGGACGGCGCAGACGGAATAGAAAGGACCGAAAGTCCCGGCGACAATGGCCACCCCGGCGCACTACGAGCTCTACCGGCGGAGCAGGTGAGTAGTGATCCTTGTTCGATCCCCGAGCGCTCCGCCACGGGTCTTGGGGCCGGGCGTGTTTGTTCGGTGTCGTGAAACTGACAAACCGCGCGCTTTGCAGCATCGGCTATGCGCTGACGGACATGCTCGACGAGCTCATCGGCGACAACCGCATCGACCCCCAGCTCGCCATGAAGGTGCTAGCCAACTTTGACAAGGCCATCGCCGAGAACCTGCAGGAGCGCGTCAAGGCGCGCCTCAGCTTCAAGGGCTCGCTCGACACCTACCGCTTCTGCGACGAGGTCTGGACCTTTCTCATCCGCAACGTCCAGTTCAAGATGGAGGGCGGCAGCTCCACCGTCTCCGTCGACAAGGTCAAGATTGTCAGCTGCAACGCGAAGCCTGCCGGGCCGTAGGATGGCCGGTAACGGAACACGAGGAGACAAGGGGAGCAGAAGAAGACGCACCGCCACCGCCGCCAACGCTGCCGCCGCCGCCGCCGGGCCAGTGCGAGAGCGAGAGACCAAGGGCGGGAGCTGGACAAGATGGGGAAGAAAAGAGGCAGGATGGCGGAGCAACTGCCTTGCAAAAGACAGAAAAACACACACACGGCGTTTTACAGGACACGGGGAAGGGCGAACAATTGGGACGGTTCTTTTTTTTTCTTCACTGCGGGCTCTTCACAACTGATTTTCCCTTTTTTCTGTTTTTCCTTCTTCTGTGCTCTTTATACGTTTTCTCTTTTCTCAGAGCCTGTCCAGGCGATCTTCAGTCGGGCTGTCGTCACGCCCTTGTAACAATATCACATCAAAAATACACAATGGAAATGCAGCACACTCCTACACGTGCATGGGGTGCAGAACGTCGATGCTGCGCAAAACAAGACAACTAAAAGGCAGCATGCTTATACAGGGGGAAAAAACAGTCCTTATCCAGACAACTTGGCCGTGGACGGCGCCGGCGCTTCCTCGTCGTTCTCGTCTTCCCCCGCGCCGAGGTCGACGGAACGGGGCACGCCATAGGCGTTGCTGCGCGCGGCGCGCCGCTGCGTCGCCCCCCCTACAACCTCCTGCAGGATCGTATCCATCGGTCGCCCCCGCTCGCGGCTCGCGTCCGCGACCGCCCAGATCCGGTCGTCCTCCTCGTCGACGCACCGCTTCGCCAGCGCCGCGGCCGTGCGCCGGCTGATCCACGGCTGCCGCCGGAGATGCTCGGCCGAGGCACCCGCAGCGCCACCAGCGTCCGCAGCAGCAGCAGATGCTTTGCCGTAGCCGCGGCCTCCGTCGGGGTCACTACCCATTAGATCGTATACGTGGCCCAGCGCCTGGTCGAGGGAGCCGCTGCGCGCGTTCGCATACACCACGCGGTCGATGATGTTGATGCCTGGCCGCAACGAGAAGGCGCGCATCTCGTGCACGAGAAAGGTGAGGTGCCGCGGGTCGGTGCAGCACCGGAAGAGCAGGTGGAACGTCGTGCGGTTGGGCCCCGCGGGGCACAGCTGCCGCACATGGCGGTAGAGATCGAGGGCAGCTGCTTCGGCGTCGGCCCCCGCGCCGTTATGCTCGAGGTCGTGGTCGTGGTCGCGGTCGTAGGTGGCCCTCTGCTGCCGGCTGCGCCGCCCGCACTCGAGCATGGACTCGAGGACCACGTTGAACGCGGCGATGGGCACACTGCCGTACTGTTTTTTTAAATCAGAGAGCGAGGCGACGGCGGAATCGATCGCGGCAGCAGCGGCGTCGGTGGCGGCGGCGGCGTCGGACTGGTGTTCCGATTCGTGCTCTGGCGGCGATCCCGTTTCGACAAGGGCCAAGAAAATCGAGCGCGTGCTGCCCTGGTCCGGCACGATGCCGGCGTTGTGCATGATGCACAGCGCCTGCAGCGCCTTGCCGATGGCGCCCGCGCGCGCGTAGCAGTCGAGCATCGCCTCAAAGTGCGGCAGGCTCAGCTTCGTGCCGCGCGCGGCCAGCATCTGCATGACGGCGGCGGCGAGGTTCGCGGCGCCGTGCTGGGCGGCCATGTTCAGCACGTCCAGCGCCGTGGCGTCGGAGGGCGTCAGCAGGCCGTGGCCGCCGGGCCGCACGACGCGGTTCCACACGTAGGCCAGGCCCTCAAAGTGGCCGCGCCGGCAGCAGGCGTCGAGCAGGAACGCCCACACGCTGAGCGGCACGCCGTCGTTGTCGCGCAGCAGGCGGTGGTTGACAATCTTGAGCGCGTCGTCGAGGAAGCCCTGCTGGCCCAGGACGTAGACGTAAATGTCCAGCAGCCACGACGGCACCGGCGGCGCGCCCGCCGTCGCCGCCGCCTCGGTCATGGTCTCGAGCGCGTCGAGCGCGCGCTCGTACTGGCCGTCGCGCAGCAGGCCGAGCGCGACGCTCTGCAGGCCGTCGGGCGCCAGGTCGATCCACCGCGCCTTCATCGCCTGCAGCACGGCGCCGCGCAGCAGGTAGTCTGGGTGCACCGCCAGCACCGCCAGGGCGCCGTGGTACAGGCTCGGCGAGCCGTCGATGCCGGCCGCCGGGAGCGCGCGCAGCACGTCGCGCACGGCGTCGGCCGAGCCGCGCGTGTGGCAGTTGGCGCGCACCAGCACCTCGTACAGCGCCGCCGTCGGTGCTTCGTGCCGCTCCTCCAGCAGGTAGCGCGCAAAGACCTGGATGCGGTCGAACGCGGCCGGGCTGTCCTGCAGCTGGCGCAGCGCGGCGTAGATGGCCGGCGTGGGCGCCGCCGTGAGCTCGCGCCGGTACGGCGGCCGGGCCTGGAGGAGGGCGTGGGTGGCCAGCTGCTGCTGCTGGCGCTGCTCGTGGTCCTGCTGCTGCTGCTGCTGCTGCTGCTGATCTCCCTGCGGCGCAGCATCGCGGGCGGGCATGTGCTGCTGTAGTCGTCCGGTGTCACCGGCGTCAGAGAGAAGCCCGACGCGGCCGACGCGGGACGTCGCGCCGGTATGGACTCGCCGGAGACCCCGGATGGAGAGAGGCTGCGGCACCGTCTGCGAATGCATCCTGGGGCCTGCGGGCCGTTGCCGTCGTTGCAGAAGAGCAGGCCGTGCCGTGCGGTTGCGGCCGACGACCCGGAGCAGCGCCGCGGCGTCCACGGCGGGACAGAGACAGCGCCACAAGCCGTCCAGGACAATGTGGGTGCCCGCCATTGTGAGTTGCTGCAACGGGGGGCGAGGGTGCTGTTCCTGTTATGGTGCCATGAGAGGGACGCCGGTGGTGCTTGGAATATGCCAGATTCAGAGACGTCCGGGTGTCGCTTGGAGCTGTTGGCTCGAAAATTTGGCGCATCTGGGGAAGCTCCGCATTGTGTAGCGAGAGCTGCAATTCCCACCGCAAAAATCCCTGTCGCCACCTTTCTACAGTCACGTGCGACCGACGACAACCAAACTACGTCTGCCGCATGCGATGCTGGGATTCACGCGACGCCCAACGCACACGACAAAGGGAAGAGGCGTACACGCTTTCTTTTTAATTTTATTTTCCGTCCTTGTGGCCCCGAGGTTGCGAGGGCGTCGCTCGAGCACGCATCCCCCCTGTCTGTTTATAAAAATAATAAGTGCCGGCCCAGCTCGTCCTCGTCTAGACCGTGTAAATAACTTCAAAATCAAATGGGAATTCTCGACGTTTGACGCCCTGGCCAGGCCCCTGCTCCTCAAGCCGTTCGGCCGGCTTGCCGCACCCTTTGGAAGGGGGAAGGGGGGCAGGGCTGCATCGCCTTGGCTGGCCGCAAAACGCAGCGTGCCCGCTACTCGAGTCGGTTCGTCTCGCATCGGCGCGCTCTATTCTCCTCTGCCACGGCCCCGGCTGTTTCCGCCCCGGGAACCGCCCCGGCCGCCCCGCTCACCGCGACCAGCACCGCCACCGCGGCCGCCCTGGCCGTCGCCGCGCTGATAGCCGCCGCCGCCGCCGTTGCTGCCGCCGCGGCCACCACCGGCGCCGCCCCGGAAGCCAGACTGGTAGTGGTGCTGGTGCTGCTGTTGCTGCTGCTGCTGCTGCTCCTTGGCGGTGTCGATAATCTCGTCGGGGACGCGCAGGTACTTGATCTGGGGTGGGGGGGGGGGGGCAAACGGCAGGGCTTTGTGTTAGCATGCTGCAAAATGTCGTATCTTCGGGGGGGGGGGGGGGGGGGACACTGCGCGACGTACATTGTTGCCTTTTACGTAGACCTCTGGTATGCGCATGAAGCTATCGCCGTCCTGAAATAGAAGAAAAGAAAGAGAAGAAGAGAACCGAAGCGTTAGCGAGCCGCGACCGAGAGAAGGGCTCCTGTTCCTATAGGTCCCGGGAGTCTGCATGGGACGTACTGCATTCGTCTGCACGACCTCCTTGAGGGTGAGGTTCATCCAGGTGTCGCACTGCACCAGGTGGCCGTTGAGGGTCTCGCCGTTCTTGAGCTCGACCAGCATCGGGTGGCCCTGTGCGGCGCTGAGGAGGCCGAGGGGTAGCTAGAGGGGGAAAAGAGGTCAGAACGATACGCGGCGGGTTGAAGAGGACTTGGGGGGGGGGGGGGGGGGGTTTGGACTATGTAGACTCACAACCATTGTGTCCAAGAAGCCTGCACGGGTCGGGAGGCGTTCGTTGGAAGGAGAGGGGGGGAAGGGGGGGTGGAAGGTGAAGCGAGGTTGGCGGTGCCTTGGGACGGGAGCTGTGGACAGGGCGGGAAGAAAGTCGCAAATTCGCGACTGGGGCGCTGGCCTTGGGCGGGTGCAAGGCGTTTGGGCTGCCTTGCGTTAGTGAGCGTAGGGGGGGCAGGCGCCCGCCACAGGACAGAACGGCTGACAAAGAAAATGCCAGCAAGGCGGTGTAGCGGTTTTCTGCCCGTCCCGCGTGCCCGCATATAAAGAAGAAAAATTCTGTTGCTCTGGACGCTTTTTGCTGTTCTTCTTCTTCTTCTCTCCCTCTTCTCTATTGTCGACCACTCCCGTGTTTGTGGCGCCCCCGCACCACGCAAGTAACACGCCAGCCAGATCGTAAGTATTCTATGCTTTTTCTTTCTTTTTCTTCTGCCTCTTTCCTTCTCTTCGCGACCGCATTTCAGCGCGGCGCCACGCACCAGATGATGATTAAACCTTTGAACGGCCAACTGAAATCAAACCCCATGTTGATTTAACAGACACAACAAATCAAGCTCAACAGTCTGATCCTGCCTGCACACTCTTCCACTTGCTGCCCTGAATCACTTTTCATTCTTCTGTTTGCTGCAGTGCCAGATTGCTAACAGCTCAAAGAGTCCTCCCCCCCCCCTCCTCCCCCTTCTAGATCTCGGCGCCGTCGATCCGCCGGAACGGAATCACGCCCTCGATCGTGTCGTCGTCCGCGTCCCAGAACTCCACGACGAGCGTGGACGCACGCCCGTCCGCCCCAACGTCGAACCACGCCCGTGCGTAGCTCTTGAAGTTGCCGCTGCGCTCGTACAGCATGTCCGTGTACACCAGCCAGTGCTCGCCGGATGCGTGCACGAATTCGCACAGCGTCGGCCACGTGTGCGCGACGCGCTCGGCGGTGAACGTCACGTTGTAGTCTTTGTTCGTGCTCGTCTCGTCGTCCTCGCGGACCAGCCGTACCGTCATGTTCTGGTAGGCTGGGTGGTGGTAGGTACCCTCGTAGGCCGCAAGGGGCAGCGCCGGCGGTTGCGGTGGCTGCAGGCGGCTCGGGTACAGACGGTCCATGGCCCCGTCGACCCGTGCGGTGCGTGCTGCGTCGGAGCGGCGGAACCGCGCATTCCAATCGTAGCGCTGGTCCGTAGGAGTGCCAAACCGCTCGTCGGCCAGGTGCCACAGCAAGATCAGCTCGGCCTGATTCGACGTAGACGCCGTGTTGCCGAAGAGGACGGCGCCGAACCGGTCGTCGGGAAAGAAGTAGACCTCGGCGCCGAAGGCACTTTTGATAAACAGCATCAGTTACCAATTTTCGGAACAGACGAAACTGGCCTCGGCAGAAGCAAGCAGCTGCTCAGGGCCAGAATGTAAAAAGAAAAACCAAGATGAGGAGTATCGTTTCTTGTCGCCCAGACTTACTTGCTGCCTCCGGAATGCCCCCAGAAGCGGTGGCCCTTGTAGGAGCCGGTCGTCCAGGCGCTGGCGTAGGCCAAGGGCATGTCGAACGGCTCGGGCGAAGCCGACGTGTGCGCCAGAAACATCTTGGGCGCCAGGACGGCGTCTAGGCCCGGCTGCGTAAACGGGATACCGCCGCAGGCACCCGCCGCCGCTGCTGCTACTGCTGCTGCCGCCGGGGAAGACGCAAACGCCGGGCCGTCGATCCAGCACCGCAGCCACCGCGCATAGTCGTTGACCGACGAGATGATGCCGCCGGCGCCGCTGACCTCCTCCAGCGGCATGTGCGGCACGGCCACGTAGTCGTGGGCCGCCGCGTGCCAGTAGTAGCCCTGCGCCAGCGCGGCCGGCGCCGGTGCGGCGCGCGCGTCGTCGAGGCTGAAGAAGGTCGACGTCATCCCCAGCGGCGCCCACAGCCACGCCCGCAGCACGTCGCCCAGCCACCGGCCGCCCGTCAGCGTCTCCACGGCGTGCGCCAGCACGAGGAACATGAGGTTGCAGTACCGCCACTCGGTGCGCGGCGACGTGTGCAAGGGCAGGTGCCGCAGGCTGCGCGTGACGTCGCGCACGGTGGCGTTGCGGCCGGCGCTCGCGGCGTCGAGCCCGTAGCGCCGCGACCGCGAGAGGTCGTGCGCCGCCAGCCCCGTGCGGTGGGCGAGGGCGTCCTCCACCGTCAGGTGCGCGGTGGCCCAGGGTGCGTCCGCCGCCAGGACGAAGTCGTCCGGGAGGATGTCGGCGAGCGGCGTGGTCCAGCCGAGCCGCGTCTCGGGGCGGCCGCGGCGGCGGTCCGGCTCTGCTGTGTCGTCCCGAGCAGCAGCAGCAGCAGCAGCAGCAGCAGCAGCACGCTCCGCCACTGTGTAGTTGCCGCTCTCCACCATGAGCGACAGCGCCGCGGCGACAAAGGCCTTGGTGGTGCTGGCGGTGTAGAAGAGCGTGTCGGCCGTCACGGGCGTGTCGGGGAATTCCGCCGTGCCAAAGCCCTGTGCGTATAAAACAAACAGATCAGCCCCGAAAAAAAAAACTTCGCAAGCCAAAATCAAAACGGAAACGGGAACGGAATGCCCTGGATTCTTGTACCTCCGCCCAGGTGCTGTTGCCGTCCACAACGGCGACGGCGACGCCGGGTACATGCCAGGCGGCCAGCGTCGCGGCCACGAGAGCGCGGAACGTGTCGTCAAAGGGCGTCGCCTGCTCTGCTGCTGCTTCGTGGTGTACCTGGCCGGCGTCGGCGTCTCCAGCCAGCAACGGCTGCTGTCGGTGGCGGTCCTGAGCGTCAGAGGCCGGCGATGCCGCCCAGGCGGGCGGCACGAAGATGTTGAATATCAATACGACGCAGGCGATAAGGACCGTCGTAGTACTGCCCGTGCAGACGCGAGGCCATAAGGACTGCGGTGTCCTTTTTCGAGTGTGTCTCTCCATGCCAGTTCCAGTCATGATCTCCCCATGGTTTTTCCACTTTTGCAAAGCTCGAGAGACGTTGTGTAAAGAAGGAAGTCCAGCAGGCGGGGGACTTCTGTCAGAAGAACGACAGAGCAATACCACTGTATATTGTGCGCTAGTCCGCTTTAGGTATTTTCGAGAGCCTCGCCGTAGGGGGGGGGGGGGGAGACGACGAGTTGGCGCTCTTCTAAGAGACCAGAAGAAGACAGCGCTCCTGGACCAGACTCTTGACCTTGTTCGGTTCTCAATGCTCACTTGCACACCTTGTCGCGCACGCGCAAGACGTGAAACCTGCCCAGCCTCGATCCAACGGTCACACCGACAGGCATTGCTGGCACGGGTTCTGGCATGAGGACGGGGCAGTTGTCTATTTGGAGGGAATGAATTCTTTGCTGAGGGCCGCCTCCTGCTGCATCCTGCACCTATGCTCAATATCCAGAAAAAGCAGCGGCCACACCGAGCGGCTAAACAGTGCGTGGTCTCTTCCTCGACATCCCAAAGATGGTGCTTTCGTATTCGGCGCCTTCCAAGTCAATCATCCCCTTCGAGAGAGGGCTCGTTCTGCTGTCGTCATAGTGCCTCGTGCTCGTCATACTCGAATCAACGCATCAACCTGCGGGGATACCCCAAGACTCCTTTGGCCAAAACGTGTATCGGAGGCACAAAAGAAAGCAGAAGAAAGGAGAAACTAAAGAAAGCAACAAGAAGCCAACAGCGCAATGCAAAAAAAAAAAAGAAGAAAGAAGAAAAAAAAAAGAAAGAGAAATGCTCAACTTGCAGAGACAAAAAAGCCGCCCAACGCCTCCCAAATGAGTGTGACGGTAAGAAACAGGAGGCCGAGAACCAGATTAGAAAGCATCACCAAGTAGGCAACATGAAAATATCCCACTGGTGCAGACAAGACTAGTCTAGTTCTTCTATCCGGTCATTGCCATCGATTGGGCCCAAACGGCCCTCTCGCATCGCTCGGGAGACGGGATTTTCCACGTCGACGATGCCCGTTCTTCTCAACCTGTACCGTCGGTTGTTAGCATACTCCCGGCCCACGGAAGACAGCAAGAAATGCGTAAAAAACCAGCAACACCAACGTACCTTTCGAAAAGAACAAACAAGCGCTCGGCCTCGCGCTCCTTTTCGTCGTCCGTCATGTCCGGGAGCTCGGGAGCGGCTTCTTCGTCGACAAACTGGCCGGTGACGGCATTGATCGCTCGCCCATTGCTGCCTCCTTCTGCCGCTGCCGCAGCACGGAAGTCCTCTGTCGCACCTTCGGGGAGCGGGACGTTGTTCTGAAACAAAAAGCCAGAGGCAAAGCCGTAGCCGACGTTCCGTACGAACTTGGAGGCATCCTTGTCGGAAAGCTCAAAGAGCATGTGGGATACGGCATTTCGGAACTCGGGCGCCAGCGCGTTCGTCGTGTGCCGCAGGATGAGCGACGGCAGGCTGTCGGTCCGTCCCAGCACTTTCGTCCGGTCCGCCTCCGTGGGGAGCAGCTTTGTGTGCATGATGGGCCGTACGGTGTCGGCCGGCGCGAGCTCGTAAATCTTGCGCAGAGCTGTGACCAGGGGCAGCACCGACGAGTCGAGATCCGTGTCCGGGTAATTTCGCAAAGCCAAGTCCAGCAGCTGGACAAGACGTTCTGCCAGCGCTGCTGGCTCACCCTTGTGGAACAAGGCCGCCGTGCTCTTTTCGGTTGTCAGATTCAGGGTCAGAAGGGCGTTGACCAGGGACCCGAGAGGCGGGTCGAGCGGGTTCGGCTGTGGTGCATCGAGCTTGCAGATCATAACTACAATCGGAGCCACGGCCGGCGTGAAGGCGTCGACCCGGTGTTTACAGAAATGTGTAACGTTAAACAAGAGTTTGGCCGTCTCAGTCAGGGCCATGTCAGCCATGGGGTCGGCTTTGGCTTTGGTTTTGGCGCCGTTGGCGCCGTTGGCGCTCGAGCCGGCCGAGCTGCTGCTGCCGCTGCCGCTGCCACTGCCATTGCTGCTGGGTTTAGCAGACGCAAGCTTGGCGTGTCGGGATAGATTTTGGGTGATGGAGTCGGCCAGGTGGTGTTGGTCTATTAAGGACTGCAGCTTGATGTTGGTGCCGTAGGTGGTAAGAAAAATGATACGCGACACGAGAAACTCGTCGTCCAGGTTGCCAGACTTGAGCTTGGCGCACGCCTTTGCTTCATAGCCCAAATCGACGAATATCTGCCGGGTTTCCGGCTTGATGAGAAGGGAGTTGGCTAGGCACCGGAGGGCGTTTCGTGATGTGGTGGCTGACGAGCTATTAAAGGCATGTTTTGCGAGCGTTTCAATGCCCTGAGGAGGAGAGTGAAGTCCAAGAATTAGCGCTATGGGTCCATATTCAGAGATGGGGACGCCCGGGCGGGGATCGCATTCCAACCAACCTCTTTTGTGAAGATGGGATCAGCGTCTCGAGGATCCCGGCCGTAGACTTTGAGCTCTTCGAGGGCGGTGTCTCGTTCTGACGTTTCAGGGGAGCGCGGGTGTTAGTTTTCGCACGACAACGGGGATCAGGACATGCCCAGATGGCGCAGGAGCCGGGCGGAGGCCGCGCATGAAATGAGATGGGACAGAGGATGCACAAGTGGTGCGAGCCGGGTCCCCCGAGGGGTCAAAATTATAGGCGGGGCCGGCACAAGTCGGAGATGCAATTAAAACAGAAAAAAAAAGGAAAACGGAGCCCACTCACGTTGTGACCGCATATTCGACTTTGACAGATCTTGCGTCAGCATGTCGACCAGGTCGGTTACGGCCTTTAATTTGGCTGCAGCGGATCGTCAGCATTGCCGGGAGAAACGACACAAGAGGGGGGCGCAACATGTCACGGCTGCCGGCGGACATACCTGGGCCGGTCAGGCCGCCCTGGGGGAGTTGCAAAGCCATTTTCGTCTTTCCGTGGTGTGGCCGAGCATTCGTAATGAGGAGCGTTGATTTGGCAGCGCCCATGTGGACTGGCGTTTCGGGCTCGGCAGAGGCGGTTGGTCGGTCGAGGAGGCGGTGGCTGCGGCTGTGAGCGCCGGGTGGGGGGGGGGAAGGGAGGAGGTGCGAAGGAGAAGAGGAGAAAGGGCCGAGGCCGATGTAGCGGTGCGCCGAGACAGGGCGAGCGTCCGAGGCAAGCGACGGGCGACGCAGAAGCAGGGAGTTCACGGGCGGCGCAAGTGACGAATGCTGCGAGGAAGACGAGCAGGAAGGCGAGCAGGAAGGCGAGCAGGAAGGCAAAGGGTCGTAAGCAACAATCGATCTGGCAGCATCTACAGCCGATCGGGGGGCTGTATGTTGTGCGTAGACGCAGGCAGAGGAGGGAACGCAAGGGTGATCGGTGGGGCGGCGGCAGGGCGAAAGGGCGGATGGCACGATGAAGCGAAAAATGCGGCAGAGCGACGGCGGGACGGCGAGAGGGAGGGGGGGGGGGAAGGATCAAGAAGGGGGGGAGGGGGAGGAAAAGGAAGAAGATGAGAGAGGAAGAGGAAGAGGAAGAGGAAGAGGAAGAGGAAGAGAGGAAAGGAGTAAGAGAACGAAGAGAAAGAAGAGGAGAGCAGAAAATGGGAGGAAGGGAGGGAGGGCGGAGAGAAAAGGGAAAGGGCAACCGCCCGAAACCAAGAAACTGGAAAGAAGGCGGAGGACGCCCCAGGAGGGAAGGAGTGGAGGATCTGACTGGCCGGTGCTGGCGCCATGGGGGTGTGTTGGGGTGGTGAAGTGCAGGAACGAACGGCAGCCGTGATGGGACGACGGGGCACTGCCCAAACTACCGGCAGACAGCTGACGGCGGTGCGCTGCAGCGAAACCGCCTGCAGACCGAACAAGCAGAACAAATACAAGAACAAGAACAAGCAGGGGCGACTGGCCGCCTCGGTCGGACTCGCCCTAGCACAAGCGAGGATCCGCTAACAAGCCCCTGGGTACAGCGGTAAGGAAGGCGGTAAGGAAGGCGCGGGTGAGGCGAAGGGCGGCGGGCGCGGACAAGTCGGCGACCGGGCAGGGCCAAGAGCACGCGGTGAACCCTAGCATGGGCAGCGAGCGCTGCGAGGAGAGCCGGGGGGACACGAGGGGCCGAAAGCTTGACGGTGGGACGGCGAGATTAAGCTGCCAACGCCCAAAGAAACGAGAATGAGAAAAAGAACCGAGAAACGCTCATGCCAGATGCGGCAGGCCGCCGGGGCGCCAGCCCAGCCGTCACACCTTGCTCGCGTCGTCATACTCGGGCGACCTGTGCCTTGTGCATTAGTTTATCTACTAGACGCCAGTGCATCTACCAGTACGCCGTACTCCGTGTCTTAGCAGGCCGTGGCCGCAGTGAGGCCGTGAAGCCGGCGAAGCAGGATGATGCAGGGACAGTGCGAGTACGGTGTGTACTGTTCCCATCGGCACGGTGCGGGCCAGCAGGGACCTTTTCGCGTTAATTGGCGTTAATTGGCGATGCGAGCGACGCGGTCGCGTTCCCGCTTCTGAATCGAGGCAAGGCCGGTTTAGGGGAAGGAGCACGGCCCGTTCTGCACCTGCCTTGTCCTGCCTCTGCAGCCTTTATTCGCTTCCTCGTCCATCGCCCTCCATTCCTCGACGTTTTCGACATTCTCACATTCTCACATTCTCGACACTCTCGACATACCCGACATACTCACCCGCCGTCTGCCTGCCTCCGCCCTCCTGGCCATGCTGCTCAAAGACTCCCGCAGATTGTAGAGTCCGCTGCTTCTGCAGCGTGTATCTCACGCCCCCTCTCGTGCTCCTCCTCCTCCTCCTCTGGGCTGTCGCGGGGGGGGGGGGGGGGGGGGGGGGGGGGGGGGGGGGGGGGGGGGGGGGGGGGGGGGGGGCGGCGGGCGG
>JADHKO010000056.1:8381-111000 GCA_019925425.1 Ophiostoma pallidulum | reverse complement strand
GTCCGCGGGTTCTGCCGCGTGTTTCCCCCCCCCCCCCGGGGCCCCCCCCCCCCCCCCCCCGGGCCCCCCCCCCCCCCCCCCCCCCCCCCCCTCCCTCTGCCAACGGCATGGCAGAAATCGCCCCTCCGCGCCTTCTGGAGTCTCTTCCTGCACGACCGCCCACGCCTCCGCGAGAGACACACCATGCCACCGAGCCGTCCCGGACACAGGCACAGGCTCTGCTCATCGCCGGCCGCGCCGGCTCCCTCGATCCCCGGGCCAGCTTACAAACACCCCCGAGTGCCCTGTCCCTGCCGTCGTCCAACGACAAGACCGGCAGCACCAGCAGCTCCCGCCAAAAGAAAGTCGAGTTCTCCGTCCAAGCCGACTACAAGGAGCCGCCCGTCTACCCCGACCACGCCGCCAACGCCGTCGGCCACCAGGGGCAAATCACCCCCCCTGTCGTCGCCCTCCCCCCCTCCTCCAGCGCGTCGCGGCCGGCCAAGTCCATTCTGAAAGTCACCGCCTACGAGACGGCCCGGTCGACAACGCCCACCAACATCGCCGACATGCTGGCCTCCACCGTGCAGCAGCTCGCCGGCGCCGACCGCGAGTCCAAGCTCGACGCCTACCTGATGCTGGCCCGCGCCCTCAAGACCTCCGACAACCTCCCCGACCGCATTGCCCTCCAGAGCAAGATGTCGCTCTTCACGCAGTTCATCCAGCGCGACATCACCGCCGCAAAGACCCCCGAAGGCGCGCTCGACGCCACCCTGGTCATTGCCGCCCTCGGCCTCCTCGCTACCTTCCTGCGCTTCTCCGCCATTGCCTCGACCCTGTCCAACGACTTTGGCGTCTTCATCATCGACCACTGCATCCGCTCCTTTGAGGTCGCCAACGCGCCCCGCGACGTGCTGCGGGCGCTGATGCGTGTCGTCGCCCTCCAGACCTTCCCTGCCAAGGTCATGACCTCCGACCGAGTTGGCCGCCTCGTCGCCGCCCTGCACAACATGGACGAGCAGTGCGAGAGCAAGAAGACCATCGTCATGCGGTCCATCATCTACCGCACGCTTGTCAAAAACAACAAGATGCTGATGGCTGTGCATCTGGACTGGCTCTCCGACCTCCTGGCCGACATGCTGAGCACCGTCCCCGACATCCGCGAGGCAGCCATCAGCCTCGGCCTGGACGCCGCGTTCGCCCTCGGCCGGGAGCGCCCAGCCTCCCAGCGCGTCATGGAGCTTCTCCACGCGACCGTCGACGACGAGCGCTACCTCGACTACTATGCGAATCGCCTGCGCGCCATGACCAGAAACAAGAGCGAGTCTGCCGCCGTGCCGCAAGTGTGGAGCGTCGTCACCCTCTTCCTCCGCACGCTGGAGAAATGGGACTTCTTTGTCGACTGGCTGCGCATCATCCAGGACTGCTTCAACAGCAGCGACTACCGCACCAAGGAGGAGGCCAACTACGCCTGGAGCCGCTTCACATACGCCCTGCTGCGCGACAACCGGGCACTGTCCAAGAAGATGACCACCGTGCTGACCCAGGCCATTGTCAGCCAGCTTCGTCGCCGCGGCGTGGGCAAGCAGGCCGATGACTTGCGGAGGGTGGTCCTGGGCTGCGTCGGCAACCTCCTCTACTACACCGTGCGCGACGTCCGCGGCCTCGACAATATCTGGGACAACACCGTCAAGCCCGTCGTGCTGCAGCTCCTCGAGAGGTCCGCCGCAGAGGACACCACAAGGGAGAGGCGAAAGGCGAACCTGGCATCCGCCTGCGTCCTTCTGACCGGCCTTGTCGACTGCTCCACACCACGGCCCTGGAAGGAGGACCACATCACAAGGCGCCCCGTTGTCGCGCCCGAAGACCTGCCCGCCGTGGACGCCAAGTGGATTCGCCGGAACGCCGACCGCGTCTTCGCTCTCGTCGGTCCCATTCTCGAACACAGCTTTCTCGAGCTCTCCACGCCGCGCAGCGCCACCCAGACGCTGTGGCGGTCTGTTGTTGGTGCCGTCTCTGTGGCTGCCGCGAAGGAAGTCAAAGTGTCGCCCGAGACGGCCGCCTTTGTCGGCCACGCATTCTCCCTCTTCCTCAAACTCTGGACAGCCGGCTTGCCGTTGCCCAGCACCACCAGCTCCCACCCCAGCGTCGCGGCCAGCGAAACGGACAATGTCTTTGCCTCGGCCAAATTCCTTGCCGCAGCGCGCGAGTATCTTCTTACGATGGTGGACTCGCTCGGCTGCCTGCCATTCACCGAAAAACAGCTGTCCAGAGACGAGAGGAGCATTTTCATCCCGGTGGCAACGCCCTCGCAACGCGCCGGCAAGGGCCATTCTGTCCCCCGCACGCCGCTGCGTCACCTCTTTTCCATCCTCACGTCGCTTCCCCCGGGCGTCCACGACGACGACGATTTCGCCGATTTCGTCGAGTCTGTCTTTGCTCCGTTCTTCTCCGCCAAGTCAGCCAAGGGCCGGCGCACTCTCGCCTACGATATGCTTCAGATGGCCCCGATGGATGCTCTGTGCCCGTATGGGCCGTGGCAAGTCGTGGCCGCGCAGATTGCCTCGAGCCTGTCCCCCCCCGGCTGTGCCGGCAGCGGCAGCGGCAGCGGAAGTGGTGGCAGCAAAGGCATCAAAGGCAGCAACGCCGATTCGCTCGGCAACAGCTACAACTACTACCAGATGTCGCTCTCGCCGGGCGCTGGGAGCGGCGACACGGCCCCCGCCGGCCAGGGCTACCGAGAAGTCGTGCGCGTTCTCGAGCGCGGCCTTCGCTCGACGCCCAGACTTCCGTGGTCTCGCTGGCAGGCCCTGCTCTGCACCTTGTGCGACAGGGTGCGCGAAGATGCTGGAGAGGCGGGACTTGCCATTTGCGTCCTGGACCCCCTGGCTAAGACCATCCTTGACCTGCGGTCGCAGCCGGTCTGTGCGAGACTCTCGCCGACTGCTTCCCGCGCGGTCACCGAACTAGTCTCTCTGGCATCGCATCCGAGGGACCGCCAGGCCGTCGATGCTGCAAAGCGCCGTCTGTGGGGGCCTGCCATTGCAGCGTCTGGACCCCTGGCCCCGTTTGACCCGTTTGACAACCTCTACAAGCTGGTCAACAGCATGCTGCAGCAGAGCTACACAGAATTCAGTCCGCAGGATGTGCAGTCTGTGGACTCTGAAACTGCTCTTCTGAAAGAGCTTGCAGGATTATTCAGTCGGTCCAATGAGCAGCTATTCGTCAAGGCCCTTGCTGCGGTCCAGGACGGCCTAGCATGCTGGATCCGCGACGAGAACAACAAGCTCAGCCGCCAGTCTGCTCTTGCTGAAGCCGTGAATTCCGTCCGGGACGCTGTCAGCGCCTTGCTCGAGCGTACGTGCGACTCCGCCAGCCTCCCTCTGAGCACGCTGGAGCCCCTGCTCTGTGCCCTGTTTTCCAGCAAGCACCGCCATGTTGTCAACAGCGCCTTGGTCATGTGGAACCGGATGTACGGCGGCCATGTCGGTGTGGTGGACTACCCTGAGAAGCTAAAGGCCGCGCTCGCGACGCTTCAAGCGTTTGTCGATGTGCCCATCCCGGGTCTCGATGTGGCCCATGTGGAGTCGGGCGGCGCCCAGCAGCCCCTGTTTGTTGATTCGCAAGACGACCTTGCCATTGCCACCCTTTCGTCAGCAGCCGAGCTGGCCAGCAGCGAGGTGCTGCGGACGGCCACGCCTCGCCCCACGTCGAGCAAACGGCACGAGACACTGACACCGACGCCCCTCGCCGCCACTTCGCCATCGTCTGTCAACAGGGCTTCCGCACACGGCAGCGCGCGTGACAGGCTCAAGCAGGACAAGGCCAAGGCCCGACGAGAAAAAGCAAGGTCGACGCCGCCTCGGCCCCGGCACGACGATTCCCAGATCGAATTCACAGCAATCGACGCCGAGAGCGCTTTGCCCGTCAGCAGCGGTCCTGCGTCGTCCGCCATGAAGGGCCAAGGCAGCGGCGTCGCGGCTGCCGAAGAGGAGTCGCAGATCTTGACCGAACGACAGCGCGAAGTGCGCGACCGGCAGCGCGAGACAAATGCGCTGTACTCGGATGCCATGAGCTCGAGCCCGGGCGGCGGCGATGCCACATCCAGACGGCTGTTCGTACGGAATGCCGCTCTGCGGGCGACAAACATCCCGCTTCCCCAACAGACGGCGCAGCCGAGCCAAGACCCAGAGAAGCTGCTGTCCGCGATGTCGGCAATGTCCGAAGATGTTGCTCTGCCCGAGCAGCTGCGCGCAGCCACCCCCGACCCGACACCTGCAGACAGCACGAAACAAGCCGCAACCGGGGGCGGCCCCTACACGGACGAGGACTTTATCGCATCCACACCGACACCCCGCCGCGGCCAGGCTCTTGTCTTCCCTGTGGGGAACGACAGCGAGATCGACCCCCCGTCTTCGCCGCCGGAACCACGGCGCTACCCTCTCCTGCCTGAGATCTCGTCACGGTCGCGCAGCAGCAGCATCCTGGACGACTGGCACTTCTCGTCGTCGCCGCTGTCCGGGTCGCCCATTGCCGCTCGTCACACGATGCCCGAGCCCGAGCTCAGCCTGTCCGGCGTCCTTGAGGCTCGTTTGCCGGCCGGCAAAGGGGACGAGCAAGACGACGAAGAGCCTGCCCAGCGCTTGGCCAAGGTTTCGCAGCAGGCGGACGCGCAGCAGGCCCCCCCGTCGCTTGCAGTTTCCGGGGCGCCTGCTTCCACGCCGAAGGACGACGCCGATATTGCCATGGAGGACGCGCCGGCTCCCGTTCTGGAAGCGCCGACCGCTTCTGAGTTCGCGTTGACAGACTTCACCGTGGAAATCTCTCCCATTATGCAGGAGAAGATCCGGTCCACCCTACCCACGACCCCCATGCAGACGCGCCGCCGGACGGCCCTCTCGCAAGAGGCGTCTCGGAACAGCGAGACGCATGCGAGCAGCCCGGTCGAGTCCGACAGCTTCTCAGGGTCGGTGTCTGGGTCTGCGCCCCGGAGTCTCCCACGGGCGCTGCGGAGGAACCGCAGGGCCGCGTCGAAGGCGTTTACGCAGTCGAGCCCCATCCGCCGGCCGGGCAGCACGAGCGCCAGCACGAGCGCCAGCGCCAGCACCAGCACCAGCACCAGCACCCGTCGCTACAAGTTGATGGCGATGCCGCCGCCGTCGATGCACAACCTCTCGTTCCGCATGAGCGACGGCGAAGAGCGCAGCATGCTTCGCCTGGCGCTCGAGCTGGACATGCTCAACAAGAAGTCGCAGCCCTCGCCGGCCACCGCAGCGGCCGTGGCCCCCAGCACGCGCAGCAGCAGCAGCAGCGGTGGCGGCGGCGGCGGCACAACGCCGGGGGAGGCTGTCGACGTCGACGCCCTCGACTGCATCACGGTGTGGACCAACGACGGCCAGGACGACGCGACGACGAAGAAGAGCGGTGGCCGAGGCGCCGCCCGCGGCGCGCAAGAGGACGCGTCGCCGCGGACGCCATCGCAGCAGCGGCGCGCAGGTCGGAGAAAGCGCAAGCGCTCCTCGGCGTCGTCTCGCGCCGAAGACGAGGCCCTGACCCCAAGCCAGGCGAGCCGCCAATACGCGCGGCCGACTCGGCGCAGCAGCGAGCAGATTGCGAGCAGCCCAGCGGCGGCGCCGGCGCCGGCATTGTTGCCTGTCGATGCTTTCGCGGACACCACCGCCACCACCACGGCGGCAGACGCGGGATTCTCGCCCTCGCCTGGCCAGGACAAGGACGGCAGCCGAGGGCGTCCGGCCGCAGCTGCCACCGCCCAGGACGCCCGGCCGGACGCGTCGAGCCCCCTGCCCGAGGACGAGCAGGTGCACTCGCAGCTGGCGCTGGAGCAGGAGGTGCACAGCAGCCGCAGCGGCTTCCAGGATGCCGGCAGTGTCGTCGACCTGACGACGCCTGCGGAGGAAGAGGAAGAGGAGCAGGCGGGCAGCAGACGGCCAGCCAAGAAGCCGCGTCTCGCAGGCATCCTGTCGATGCTCCGGGGCAGTCTGGCGCTGCTGCAGGCGGCGACGCTGTCGCGCGAGGACGTGAGCCAGATTGAGGATGTCTGCATGGACGTGAAGCGGGCCTTGTACGATGCCGAGCGCCGGGGCCGGGGCGAATAGGAGAGTTGGGTTGCGGAGGACGGGGAGAAGAGGTGCGGCGCCTGTGCGAGAGGATGTTCTGGATTACGGGAGACTTGTGTGTTTTGACTATGCATGGCGAGCAAAAAGGGGGACTTATTTGGGAAACGGGAGAGGCCGTGCCGCATTCTTCTGGTGACTGGGCGGGAGCATATTTTTCTTTTCTTTTTTTTCTTTTCTCTTTTTCTTTTTTTCTTTTTTTCTTTTCTTGTCTTTTCCCATCGCACAACGAGGGCGTCAGGGCTCTTCTCTAGCATCTAGCATTGGTGTTCTGCATCCTATCCGATCCTGTTCTATCCCATCTTTTGCAAAGGCGACAACGCACCCTCGAACGGCTGTGGTGGTAGCGGTCGAACAGAACAGGTGGGATGAGGGATGGCATTCCCGCTTTAGCGTCGACGAGCGGGGTGTAAGTCAAAGAGACGACGTGAACGAAGGGGACCCAGACATCCGCCGTTTTGGTTTGCCAGCCGTTTGTTCGTTCCAGGGCCGGGCATTCTCTGGCCTGGTGGTGCATGCCGTCTTATGGAGAGAGAGAGAGAGAAAGCGGACGCTGCCCCGCTCCAGAAGCGACAGGGGGGGTCGTGGACAACATGGGGGATTTTGCTCTCTCTCTCTCTCTCGCGATTCTTCAGGAGGAGCGGCAGCCCCGCACTGTCTCAAAAGCAAGGTCAAACGCTCTGCCAGCTCTGTTCGGCCGGGTTTCCCCTTGCGGCTCGTCGTCTCCGTCGTCTTTTTCCGCGGACATTTCTGCCTTCTCTCCTCGTCGACTCCCCCTCTCTCTTGTCTCTTGGTAGCTTGCCACCTCTTCTTCCAACGCCTTCCTCCCATTCCAGCCTTTCTTTCCGCCCTCCTCGGCCCAAACCACTCCGATCGTCGCCCCTTGGAACGGACAGCCTGACATCTCCTCCACGGCACCCCTCTCACACTCACTCCCCCTCCTACCTGCTTCTTCGTCGGACGAATACAACCTCCCCCTCTTTGTCTCTCCCTCTTCGTCTTCCTCCCCAAACACAATGGACCGCCGCAACCGTCCGTCCGCCCTCGCCGCGACCCCCGCCCTGCCGCCGCAGGCCCGCGTCGACCTCGTCGGCGACCGCGTCACCGCCGCCCTGCCCTCGGGCGAGTCGGTCGACATTCTCCTGACAGGCGCCACCGTGTTGTCGTGGAAGGGCGCCGACCCGCGCAGCCGCACCGTCGCCGAGCGGCTCTGGCTGAGCGAGAGTGCCGTGCTCGACGGCTCCAAGGCGGTGCGCGGCGGCATCCCCGTCGTGTTCCCCGTGTTCGGCCCGTCGCCGCCCGACGTGGCGACGCGCCAGCTGCCGCAGCACGGCCTCGCGCGGACGTCGCGGTGGGAGTTTCTGGGCAAGTCGACGTCCGAGTCCGAGGCGGCGGGCGGCAGCACCACAGCGTCCGGGGCCGGCGCCTCGTCCGCGGCAGCAGCGTCGTCGTCCCACAAATCCTCCAGCAGCAGCAGCAGCAGCGGCGTCCAGCTCGACTTTGGCCTGTCGGCGGCGTCGGCCGACCCCGCGCTGCGGGCGCTGTGGCCCTTTGACTTTGCGCTGCTGTACCGCGTGTCGCTGGAGCAGGGCCGCCTGTCGACGAGCATCGTCGTGACCAACGAGGGCGACAAGGCGTTTGATTTCCAGGTGCTGCTGCACACGTACCTTGCCGTGGATGTACGTTTTTTTTCTTCTCTTCTTTTCTCCTTCTCTTCTCTTCTTCTTCTTCTCCCCCTTCTTCTCCCCCCCCCCCTGCTAACTCGACCAGGACATCGCCAAAGTCGAGGTCGACGGACTCGCCGGCGCCACGTACACCGACAAGACCGACGGCCTCGCACAAAAGACCCAGCCCGCCGGCACGCTGGCCATCACGGGCGAGACGGACCGCGTCTACGTGCTGCCCGGGGGCGCCGCGCAGGCCTTGACCGTGCTCGAGGGCGGCGCGCCCCGGTACGCCATTGCGCGCGACAGCCTCGCCGACGTCGTCGTGTGGAACCCGTGGAACGACAAGGTCAAGGCCATGGGCGATTTTGCGCCCAAGGAGGGCTTCCGGAACATGCTGTGCGTCGAGCCCGGGTCCGTGTCGGGCTGGCAGACGCTGGAGCCGGGCGAGGCCTTTGAGGGTGCGCAGTCGATCACATTGTTGTAGGGGGTGCGGTGGGTTGGCGGTAGGCGAGGGGAGGGGGGGGGGGGGGGAGGAAAGGACTGCGAGAACGATTTTTATCTGTCGATTCCAGTTCCTGGCCTATTCTCTTTTCTTCTTTTGTTTAACTCGCTGTGGACCTTATTTTTATGACTCGCCCCCCTCTCCCTCTCTCATACTGTCTCGAATGCAAATAAAAATATAAAAAGGGTTAAAATGAAAAGCATGGAGCCTATTTTTTTCCCTCTCCTACAAAGAAAGAAGAGCTCATTTTGAGTTTTTGGACGCCTAGTACTACGGGAAACACACATGACAGGACCCTGTACTGTCAGACGGTACGAGTGCCTTGTTCTTGTCTCTCCTCCTTTCTTCCCCCTTCACTTCTGCCCATGCGCCTCCCCTTCTTGCCGCACCGTCCGGTGGTGGTCGGCAATCAGAAACGCCATCTCCAGCGCCTGCTTCTCGTTGAGCCGCGGGTCGCAGAAGCTGGTGTAGTTGGTCGACAGGTCGTCCTCGTCGAGGCCCTCGGAGCCGCCCAGGCACTCGGTCACGGCATCGCCGGTGAGCTCCAGGTGCACGCCGCCCAGGTAGCTGCCCTCCTCCGTGTGCACCTGCAGCGTCTCGCGCAGCTCGGCCACAATGTCGGCAAAGTGGCGCGTCTTGATGCCGGCCGTCGCCGTCGTCTGCGTGTTGCCGTGCATCGGGTCGCACTGCCACACCACGCACCGCCGGTACTCGCTGCCCTCGACGGCGCGGATGTGCGCCGGCAGCAGCGCGCGCACGCGCGTCGCGCCGTACCGCGTGATCAGCGTCACCTTGCCGGGCGCCCGCTCGGGGTTGAGCGTGCGCAGCAGCGCCAGCAGGTCCGCGGCCGGCGTCGTCGGCCCCACCTTGACGCCGACGGGGTTGGCAATGCCGCGGAAGAACTCGACGTGCGCGTGGTCGACCTGGCGCGTGCGGTCGCCGATCCACAGGAAGTGGGCCGACGTGTCGTAGTAGAGGGGCTGCGCGGGCCCGCCACCCGACAGCAGCCTCGTCATGGGCTCTTCGTACTCGAGCACGAGGCCCTCGTGGCTCGTGTACAGGTCGACGGTGTCGAGCTTGTCGTTGCGGTCGGCGCCGATGGTGTGCATGAAGCGCAGCATGTCGGTCAGAAAGTTGACGGCCTCCGAGTACTTGGCCTTGAGGGCCGGGTCGCGCACGTGGCCCAGGCCCCAGTCCAGCGGGCGGTGCAGGTCGGCAATGCCCGACGCAATGGCGGCGCGCACGTAGTTGAGCGTGGCCGCCGAGTGGTGGTAGGCGCGCACGAGGCGCGCCGGGTCGAGCGCGCGCTCATCCTCGGCGAAGCCGTTGAGGATGTCGCCGCGGAACGACGGCACGGTGCGGCCGTCGGGCAGGGTCTCGCTGGGGCTGGACCGCGGCTTGGCGTACTGGCCGGCCATGCGGCCGATGCGCACGACGGGCTTGTCGGCGCCCCACACGAGCACGAGGCTCATCTGCAGCAGCAGCTTGATCTTGGACTCGATGGCGGCGGGCGCGCAGTAGTCGAACAGCTCGGCGCAGTCGCCGCCCTGCAGCAGAAAGGCGTCGCCGCGCGCGACGGCCGCCAGGTGCTGCCGCAGCCGCTCAATCTCGCGCGGGTGCACAATCGGCGGCAGGCGCTGCAGCTCGCGCGCCGCGCGGTCGACGGCCGCCGCGTCGTCGTAGGCCGGGCTCTGCTTGACGGGCTTGGCGCGCCACGAGATGGGCGTCCAGGGCGGCGGGGCCGCGCCGTTCGGAGCAGCAGCAGCCATTGGGGCGGGAGCAATGAGGGACGGGGCGTGGAGAGACGTGCAAAGGGGGGGGTGTAAGGGGGAGATGTCGAGGGGTGATGTCGAAGGGGGGGGGGTTACGAGGAGAGGAGTCGCGCGGTGTGTTTTCTGTGCGACAGGATGACAAAGAAAGGTGAAAGACAAGAAGACAACAGACGGCAGGAGCGCAGTTGGTTGCTGGAACCGGCAGGTGCGACGCTCACCAGTATACAATTCGGACTATACGCTGCTGCTTTGACGCAGCAAAGACTCCCAATGTCTTGCGTGGGAGAAACGGCCGTGGTGCAGCAGGCGAAAAGTCTGGCCCCACGAGACGTGTGACTCAAAGACTGCGGGCGCCACTACGGAGCACAACTCGTATGGCTCTCCGCGCCGTCTGCGCATCGACGTTGGGCGCTACGAGGACAGCGTCATCTGCCACGACGAGTCGATGGACGCAGACAGCGGACGAGTGGTCGGCAGGTCGACGAGACGACGACGAGCGGCAAATGCTCCCAGTCGCAACCGCACCAGAGGAGGGCCTGGTTTCCTGCATGCGACTGACTCTGGACGCACAGGTGCGCGGACGCCGGCCAATCACAGGCGCGCGTGCCGTCGTCGACACCACCAGACTACCCTGGCCATGCCGTACTTGTGCACGATTCGCCCTCCGCCTTCCCACGGAAGACACCTGGTACGATTCTACTCGGCGTCTTCTGCGGCTTCGTTGTCGTCGCTGTCGGCCACGGCTCCCCGAACCCGGTGTGCCTGACTGCAAACAACGGCCGGTGCCCCTGCGCCCATTTCTCTCTCTCGCTCGCTGCGCCTTGCTTCCTGCGAACGATCCTTTGCCCGTACTTTGCATGCAAGACACCTCCACAGCCTCGTCCCGTCGGCATCACCGCTACGGTTCGGCTCCGAGTTCCGAGTCTGGGGCAATCGCGGTTTCGGCGGGCGATGATAGGCAGAACCCCACTCGGAAGTTTGTGCCTCAGGCACCAACCCGACTCTCCGAGCAAAACCCGACCAATGGCGGTGGTTGCCTGTCCGCCGGTCTGGCCCCTGTGGGTCCGGCCCTCCCGCCTGGCTCTGTGTCACCTGCATGCCCCGCAGCGAAAGTTTTTCTATCTTGCTGTTCTATCTGCGTTTCATCCCGTTGGCCAATTGCCCGTGCCATAATCAACTCGGCGGTTCACACTCGCCACGCACCCCCTCTCGCTTCTCCGCCGTCCTCCGTCGCCAATTCTCCTTTTCTTCCCGCACGCCGATTCACTCCGGTTGCCTTTCCCTTCCCTGCCCTCTTCTCCTTCTTATACTTCTGGACCTTTTCTGGTCTTCTGTCTTCTTCTCCTTCTTCCACCATCCTCCCCGCCGCGTCCGCCTCGTTGAATTTCTTTTCCAGCATTGCTCTACTCTTTCTTTCTTCTATCGTCATCGCTGCGGCCATTCTTCCCCTCGCCATACTCGTCCCCCCGCCTCAGAGTCGCCCTCACCACTCACGCGACCCTCATTAACGTCTTATCAAACTCCTCCTCCCCCTCTCCTCCTCTCCTCCTCTCCTCCTCTCCTCCTCTCCTCCTCTCCTCCTCCCACACCATGTCTTTCTCCAGCCTCGTCCAGGACCTGTCCATCCGCGACGCAAACGCCAACCACCCCCGCCGGCCCCGTGCCGACATCGCCGCCGCCAGCGACGACACCGCCTCGCGCACCTCCCACATCTCCCGCGCCATGTCGTACGCCAGCACTGCCGCCACGAGCGTCAGCATCTCCGGCGAGATCTCCAGCCAGCTGCATGGCGGCTACAGCCATCCTCTGGCCCGCGCATGGCAGGCCGAGCGCCAGCTGACCAAGGTGCGTCTCTGTCCAAGACGGACGATGCTCCTCCTTTCTTCTCCTCCTCTCTTCTCTCTTCTCTTTACTTTTCTTGGCCTCTCGGTTTCTGTTCTCTCGCCTCGACCCCCCCCGCTAACTCCCACCCCCCACACCTAGTCTATGCTCATCTACCCCCTCTTCATGTCCGACCAAGACGACGAGGAGACCCCCATCCCCTCCCTCCCCAACCAGCACCGCCGCGGCATCAACCGCCTCGTCGCCTTCCTCGAGCCCCTCGTCCACAAGGGCCTGCGCTCCGTCATCCTCTTTGGCGTGCCGCTCAAGCCCGGCAGCAAGGACCAGCTCGGCACTGCCGCCGACGACCCGCAGGGCCCCGTCATCCGCAGCATCCGCCTGCTGCGCCAGCGCTTTCCCCAGCTCTACATCGCCGCCGACGTCTGCCTGTGCGAGTACACCTCGCACGGCCACTGCGGCATCCTGCGCGACGACGGCTCGCTCAACAATGCCATGTCCGTCGACCGCATCTCCGACGTCGCCGTCGCCTACGCCCTCGCCGGCGCCCACTGCGTCGCGCCCTCCGACATGAACGACGGCCGCATCCGCGCCATCAAGCTCAAGCTCATCGAGGAGGGCATCGCCCACCGCATCATGCTCATGTCCTACGCCGCCAAGTTCTCCGGCTGCCTGTACGGGCCCTTCCGCGACGCTGCCGGCTCGTGCCCCTCCTTTGGCGACCGCCAGGCCTACCAGCTGCCGACCGGCGGCCGCGGCCTCGCGCGCCGCGCCATTGTGCGCGACATCAACGAGGGTGCCGACGCCATCATGGTCAAGCCCGCCGGCCAGTACCTAGACATTATAAGCGACGCCAAGGAGCTCGGCAAGGACCTGCCCGTGGCCGCCTACCAGGTCAGCGGCGAGTTCGCCATGCTGCACGCCGCCGCCAAGGCCGGCGTCTTCGACCTCAAGAGCGCCGTCTTCGAGTCCCACAACAGCATCCTGCGTGCCGGCGCCACCATTGTCGTCAGCTACTTCACGCCCGAGCTGCTGGACTGGCTCGACAACTAGAGACCTCTTTTTTCTCTCTCTCGCTCTCTGTCTCTACGCTATTTTTTGACGCAGGCAAAGCACACCCTGCAAAAACTAAAATAAAAAGGGGGGATGGTGGAGGGGAAGGGGCACGACAAAAAACACGAGCAATCGTTGGCATTTCTTGGTCCTTGTTTGGCCCTGGACTTGGCGGCACGACTTTCCTGTTTCTCTCTCTGTACATATTCTCTGGGCATAAAAGTGTTGGAACTTTTGGGGGGGCGTTTCTCTTTCTTGGAGTTTTGATGACGATTTTACCTTTGCTTTTTTTTCTCCTGCTGTAACTTTGACGAGCATTCTTATGTCTATCTGTCTTTCTCTACGAATCTATACTTTTTCATGATCATCCCAAAGGAAAAAAGAAAAAAGAAAAAGAAGAAGACAAGAATCACAGGACGGCCGCCGGGTTCGACTCCCGCTTGTAGACGCGCTTGCCAGCCACCCACGTCTCGCGCACCCGCATGCTGCGGAGCGCCTCGAGGTCGTACGCGTCGAGCGGCTGGTCCAGCACGACCCAGTCGGCAAACGCGCCCGGCCGGATCACGCCCGCCTGGCCGTCCAGAAACGCGCCGTACGCCGCGCCCTGCGTGAACCCGGCCAGCGCCTCCGCCCGCGTCAGCGCCTCCTCCGGGTACCACGGGTCCGTCGTGACGCCGTCGGCGCCCTTGCCCGTGCGCGGGCTGCGCCGCGCCACCGCCGCGTAGATGCCCTGGAACGGGTCGGGCGGCTCAATGGGGAAATCGCTGCCCAGGACGACGGGCATGTTGCTGCTGCTGCTGCCCCCGCCGCTGGGACGCCGCAGGAACGAGCGCATGCGGTAGGCCTCGTGGCGCGTGCGGTCGGGGCCCAGCCGCTGCGCCGCGTACGCCATGTCCGACGTCGCGTGGGTCGGCTGCACCGACGGTACGAGGCCCAGCGAGTGGATGCGCGCCAGGTCGTGCGGGTGCACGATCTGCGCGTGCTCGATGCGGAAGCGGAAGCGCTCGTGCTGGCACTCGGCGGGCGCGCGCGCCGGGCACAGGTCGACGAGTGCGGCCTCAAAGGCGTCGACGGCGTTGCGGTTGGCGCGGTCGCCGATGGCGTGGATGTTGACCTGGTAGCCGGCGCCCGCCCACGTGCGCGTCAGGTTCGTCAGCGTCGCCGCGTCCACCAGCAGCGACCCGGCCGTGTCCGGCCGGTCGCTGTAGGGCTCGAGCATGGCGCTGCCCCAGCTGCCCAGCGCGCCGTCCGCAAACAGCTTGACGCTGCGGACGGACAGAAAGTCGCTGCTGTCGCTGCCGCTGCTGCTGCTGCTGCTGCCGCTGCTGCTGCTGCTCGGCGGCTGCAGCGGTGCGGGCACGTCTGCGGCGCAGAACGTGTTGCGCTCCGCGCACTCGACCATGGCGTACACGCGCATCGTCCAGTCGCGGCCGCCCGCCAGCTCCTGGTACAGCTGCAGGTCGGCAGGCACGACGCCGGCGTCGTGCATGCCCACGAGGCCCAGCGTGCGCAGCTCGCGCATGGCGAGGTGGACGTAGTCGGCCTTGGTGTCGCGGCTCGGGCGCGGCCACAGGTCCAAGACGAGGTCCATGGCGTTGTCGCAGAAGACGCCCAGCCCGGGCTCCCGGATGATCTCGCCGCCCGGCACGTCTTCGAAGCCGTACGGCCGCACGCTGAGGCCGTACGGAATCAGGTCGAGGACGGCGTTGGACACCCAGATGCAGTGCGCATCGACGCGGTCCAGCATAATGTACAGGTTGTTGAGGGCCGGGCTCACGAGGTCGTCCGTCGTCGGCATTTCGCCGCCGGTGCCCATGGCCATCTGGTCCCAGCCGAAGCCCCGCAGCCACTTGTCCGACTGGCCGGCATCGGGGTGCAGGGCCAGGTAGTCTTCGAGGCGGCTGCGCACGTCGGCGACATCCGACGAGCCGACGAGGTCGGCGGACGCGAGAAACTCGCCGTACTGGATGAGATGGCCGTGCCCGTCCCACAGGCCCGGGATGACATGCCCCGGCAGGGGCGGCGTGGTGCCCGCGGCAACGACGTCCGGGTCGTCTGGGCCGTCCGCATGGCTGCTCGCGTCGTCGTCTCCGTTTCGGACTACGCTGTGGAACCGTCCGTCCTGGACGCGAAAGCAGTATGGTGCCGGCGGTTCCGGTGGGTCTTGCGCGAGCGTCAGCACGCTCTCGTAGCAGTAGACGTCTCCGGCGGTCGGGCTACCGCCTGGCGATGCCCACGGCGAAAAGAGCGTTGCCACAGAGAGCGTGCTGCCCCGGAGGTACAAGCCGGCGAGCGCCACGACGCCAGCGGCCACGGCGCCGACCAGGCTGGCGAGAGGCCATGGCGATGGCGCTGGCGCGCCGCCGTCGCCTCGCCGCCTAGCCCCGGAGGCCATCCGATTCGGGGGGCGGTGTGGGCGGGGGGAGGGGGGGGGGGGGGGGGGGTGTTACTGGCGGGGGCAGCCGAGGATGAGATGTGCGATGTTATGGCAGAGGGGGTTTCAGGCAGTTGATCACGCTGTCCGGGTACCTCGTTGGTGCTCTTGGGGAGGGGGCGGGGCTGGTCGACGTCGAGCTCGTCTGCTAAGCACAGAGCCCTCCACGCTTGGTAGAGTTGGGAGCGGTGGAGGTGGAGACATAGAGTTGTGGTGAAGATGCAACCGAGGAGGGGGGTCATGTTCCGATAAGGAAGCTGCAGCGGGAGATAAGAGACAGAGCCCACAGCCCTGCACGCTTTGGCAGCCTCGTGGGTCTCGTCGGTGGTGTTGTGGACAATACGGAGGTCTAAACACATTGTATCGCTGTTGGTCTCGTTGTTTCTTTTGTCGTGTTTACGTAAAATGCGATGCTCAGAAGATGACCTGAAGCTTTGTTTAAGAAAGTTTTTTTTGAAAAATATGTGAAAATAAAAATAAAGGGAGAGAAAAGGTTCTGGCGAAAAGAAGACAATCAGATATTGCATATTTCCAAAATAAACAATAAATACCCTCCTCGGTCTCTTCAAAAGACCATCGGCGTCTCTTCCGTGATCTCGTACCCACCTTCATCATGGATGTTTGTGATGACATGGAAAAGCAAGCTCGACCACATCAACCTCTGACAAGATGGGGTGATTGGGTACGGGAGAACCGGGGCCGCACGACCGCATCGAACAAAGAGGCTTGTATATTGCCAGCTGCTGATTCTGAGGGCATCGGTGGCATCTTCCTTGCTATTTACCCGCCACATGTCCCCGTAGACAGCAACCGCCGGGCCAAGGCGGGACGGGGCAGTCTACTTTCTTTCTTTTACTCATTTTCTTTTTCAAGAAAGTGCGGAGAAGGAGGACGAGCCCATTGGCCTGGGGCTCACATAAAAGGGCTCCAATGAGAGCTTGTATTTCTCCCATTTTCTATTGATTTCCTCATCCGCTTTTCATCATTGTTCGACCCCCCCCCTCCCTAAAAAAATGCTCCTCCGCCTCCTTGCCATCGTGGCCGCAGCCGCCTCGACGCTGCCTGCAATGGCCATGGCCAAGCCAGAGCAGATCCGTTCTGACCAGGATCCCGTCTTCCACTACTACCTCCAGGCACACCCAAAGAACGGTGGGCTACGATAACTTTCTTGGGCCCCCTTCCCTCCTCTCTTCCTCTCCTGCCTTGTATGCCTTGCTGATGGTTTACGCCCCCCCATAGCATCTCTGGTCGTTCTCGGCCCCGTCGCGACCAGCGAGTACTTTACCATTGGCGGCACCATCCAGTCGACCAACACGAGCCGGTACCTCAACATTGGCGGCGACAGCACGTCGTACAAGACGCTGACGTTTGACGCGGCGGCGGCCACCAAGGCCTGGCAGCTCGAGGGCGACACAATCATCACGAGCACGTCGAGCAGCTACGGACGGCGTATGTGGTATTTTCCTTTTCTCTTCTTTTCTTGCCCCCCCCATGGCTGTCCTGTTTACTTTGTCCGCGTTATAAGCACACCATCCCTTTGTTGACAACCTGCCAATCGCCCCCCCTCCTCAGAGCTCAACTTCCTGGCGTGCAAGATCGACGGCGGGTTTTGGCAGGTGTACCTGCAGACGGGTAGCGCCACGCCGGGCGGGCAGACGTGCAGCAACTACCAATCACTGCACCTGCCATGCCTTTGCTGAGGAGAGGACGAGACAGGGCGAGGGAGAAAGGACAAGAAACGAAAAGAGAAAAAAAGAGGAGCTCAAGAGAGTCAGGGAAGAGACGGTTTTGGGCACAGATCGGTTCACATCCGAGAGCACTGCGTGCAGCCTTGGGGAGAGTGTTTTTTTCTTTCTTTTTCCATCATCCATCCCTTCTGTATATTTGTTGTAATGTGGCATGCAATGTTGCATAGTCTCTCTAATCATGCTTCTCTGGGGCCCTCCATTTAAGCTGGAAGGGCCGCAGGAAATCGTGGTATATATTCGTAGTGGTACAAGAAGGAAATGATGCAAAACAAAATGACAAAATAGAACCCCGTGCTGTGTGTGAAAAAAACAACAACAACAAAATGCTGCAGAATGCCAAGACTATCCCAGTTTGTCCAAAACAAAACTCTAGCCGCAAAGACAGAAGAACAAAAGGCGGCCAAAAAAAAAGCTCCCACAGAGAAGCCCTCCAAAAACCCTAAAAAGAAAAGACCAATCCCAAGCCACTTGCTCTGACTGGGGCTTCAAGTTGGGATGGCCGTGTTGCCCATCACCAGCACCAACACAGCACCGTTCAGGGTGCAGATCGTCGCGAACGCGGCCCAGATGGCTAGCTGATTAATCATCCGCACATTGTCGTGGCGCGCCATGGACATGCCCAGAGCTGCGCAGGCAAAGCCCAGACTCGTCACGACACCCATGATCACGCCGGCATCGACCTCCACACGCCGCTTGTGCTTGCCGGTGGAAATCAGGATGCTAGCCACACCCAGGAGCACCAGAGCGGCCGCAAAGCAGCCGAGGGTGCCGCGGAACAGCATCCTCTCCCTGTACTGCGCAATGCGCTGGTCGTTGATGGAGGGGAGGGCGGCGTAGTGTGTTTCGTATCCCCTCGGGAAGTCGCTGTCGCTACCAAAGGCGTCGTCGTCCCCTTCCGTGCTGTCGTGGTCCACATCATCGCGGCCAGCAAGCGCGATCCGGCCACCGTCCCGGCCCTGACGACCGGATCCGGAGACCCCGCGTAGTTGCTGCTCTTGGTGGGTCAAGGAATCAAACAGGCCGCTGTCGTCACCGCCGGACGCCGTGCCGTAGTTGGCAAAGGTTCCGGCCTGTGACAGGAGAGGATCGCGGTCGCCGATGGCTGTGCCTCGTGACGCGATCCACTTCTTGGCCTTCTCGATAGGAACGGTGAAAAACGACACGAGCGTCGCCATGCCCGGAAAGTCCGTCTCCTCTTCCGGATGGAGGTAGATTGCGTAGCCGCCACCAGGCCCCGAGACGTCGCCGGCCTCGCTTCCGTCATCGTACTCGTTCCAGTAGTGCGTCTGTACAGGAGCCGTCGCGAGCAGGGTGACACGGCGTGTTCGGTCGGATGCAGGGCGCGGCAGTGGTTGTGTCGAACCTGCGGACGACGAAAGAGCTTGTATTGTGGAGGAGGACGACGAACAGATATGGCCGTTGCTTAGTCGGCGAGAGTGAAGGTCTGGGGAACTGGGGGCACTGAGCTCCTCGCGGGGTGTTTGTGGTGAGCTGCTGAGCGGCGTGGAAGCCCGCAGAATAGCAAGAAGCTCCTCGCAGTGGCTCTCCAGGTGGGTAAAATCGCGGCGCGTGAAGCTTTTCGGATCGGACAGGACATCGTCGCGGAAGCGGGCTGTTAAGGTCGCGGAGCCAGTCCATTTCTACGCAGACAGTTAGATCCGAGCAGTGCGACGAGGAAGGCAGGGACCATGGTGACGTACCTTGTATTTCTTGAGAATCTTGCGGAAGGCAACAATCTGGGCATTGACGAACCGAGAGAGATCTCTGATTTCGTCTTGCAGTTGGAGGGCGGTTCGCTCGCACTTGGCAAAGCGCCGTTGGCGTTTGAGCGCTGCGGTGCCGCGGGCGGTTGTGGTGCTGCGGAGGAGAAGGCGATGAATTTGATCGGAGAGGTGTTCTGGTCGAGCGGGTTGTTCATTAGTACAGCGGCTAGATCGAGCCTAAGGGCGGCCTCGAAGCATATTTGAACGAAACCGAAACAAGAAACCAAAACCAGAAACAGAAAACATACGAAGTCGGCGGCCGATCTCGTCGGTCTTGGTGGCCACAAAGAGGCCGACGCGGTCATGCTGTCGGCAGAGCTCGTCGTAAAACTCGTTCTCAAAGCGCTGGAGGCCGGTGTCCTTCTGGCCGGGGATGGTGATGGCCGAGGCCTGGTCGCGTGTGGTGTTGACTTTGATGAATTCCTTGAGCGTGTTGTAGTCAATGTTGTGGAGGCTCCATTCCGGCACGGACT
This sequence comes from Ophiostoma pallidulum, assembly GCA_019925425.1. NCBI lineage: Eukaryota > Fungi > Ascomycota > Sordariomycetes > Ophiostomatales > Ophiostomataceae > Ophiostoma > Ophiostoma pallidulum. The sequence goes on along the minus strand of JADHKO010000056.1, from coordinate 91,636 downwards.
CGGTCTCGAGCAGCTGCCCGAATTTCATGGTAGAGGGGGAGGAGGGAGAGAGGGAGAGGGGGACGCAGAGAAGAGAAATGGGAAAGGGAAGGGATAAAAGAGAGAAGAGAAGAGAACGGCAAGCGCAAGAAGGCGAGGCCCAGCCGGCGTCGACAGGCGGCTTCGAGATTGCAGTTGCAGGAATGCCGACGAGGATGTGAGAGGCGGGCAGGGAGGAATGCGACCGGTGCAATTGGAACGGGAAACTGGAGAACGAGGTACGCGAAGTTCAGCCGTGGGGGCGCAGAGGTAAATAAGGGAAAAGGGAAAGTGGTCGTGTGCGCACAAGCCGAATGGAGACGGAGAAAGGGACTGGGGTAAAATAAAGTGAAAAAAGGGGGGGAGGGGTTTAGAAAGGACGCAACGACAGAAAGACAAAAGACAGTGAAAGAAGCGGTCTTCTTTACTCCAGGTTCAGAACCGGGGGGTGTGGTTTGCCCAGATCAATTTGGGTTGGGAGTTGAACTATTGATTGATGCAGATAGAGGCCGAGATAAGAGGCTGGGGCGACTGAGCGAGATATGGCGGCGACATGCGTGTTTTATTGTAGCTTGCAGTTGATAAGGGGCAGGGAGAGCAAGGACGTAAAAGATACGATCCTGGGCATCGGACGCGGCAGCGTCGCAATTTCGCGGTGGCGATCGGAATGCGAGGGCTGCGAGGGCTGCGGGAGCTGCGGGAGTCGAACGGGTGTGCTCATACAATGTATTTGTAGATCCGACAATGAGGTCCCGCGCGTCGACAAAGAATGTGCGTCGAGCATCGATGGTGGTGGAAATACGACGTCAGTGTTGGAGACGGGGGAAACGAAGAAGAAAAGGGGGGGGAGGATTTGAGGTTTGAGATGGGTTGAGATGAGTTGGGACAGCAGGCTGAGTCGGGTTCCGCTGGGCTTGGAAACATCAAACGACAGAAGCAGGAAACGGAAAGCGCGAGTCACTCTTGTCTCCCAGCGCAGGAAGGAGGCAGTGAAGTACTCGTACGGCGGAAAGAGGGATCCAGTGGCCGCATTTAGGTTGGACAAGCTGGACTGTGGGACTGAGGGACAAGGGGGGCCCAGGCCAATTGACGAATCATGGCGGGCAAATCGCGCAAGTGGCCTGGCCAGGCGAGCCAGGATAGCCGGGGCGATTAATAGGAGGGGCGCGCTAGCTGGAGAGGCCGGCAGGCGCTGAGAACGCCAAGAGCCACGCCTTCCGCTTTCACTCTTTTTGCCTCTTGCTTCGGCGTGGGCCAGACATGGCAGGGAAGGAGCGCAGCGCATGCACGGGCCATTGCGCGGCGTATTATTACGAGATTTCTCCTCGGACTTTGCTTCGATGCTTTGTTCGCAGAAGCATACATATGTACAGAGTAGCATCCGCCTCGAATCTCGCGCAGCTCGGGCGGGGAGCAATCCCCGCAAGAGGGGTTTTGGGGTTTCTGAACCGAAGAAACAAAAAAAGGACGCACAAAGCACAGTGTCTCAGACGATCGGCGGCCGCTGAGACAGCGCACTCTAAATTGGCTGAGGGGAAAGTACCAAAATTGCTGACGTAACGCTTCTTTCCTCGCTTTGTTATTCTCATTTTTTTCTTCTCCCCCTCATCCTCCTCGTCACGTGGCGGCTGTGCGTCCCGAAACAAAATCTGTCGACATCCCCCTCTCGTCTCGTGTCTCGTCTTTTCTTTTGCAACGACGACGATGCTCTATGACGCGTGCACCAAAACCGGCTTGTGCTGCAGCCCGCCGTGTTGCGTCTTCGACGTTGCATTTTGGCCTGGCCGGGCCCACACTGGTCTGGACTCCTCTCTCCCCTCCCTTGGATTGGCCGCAGTATTATGGAGTCGGGACGCATACGAGAAACAGTTTTTTCCTTTTTCCCCCTGTGGCCGAAAAAACTTTCTACTCCGTACTCCGTAGTGGCTGTTTTACTGTTTTTGGACGAGTATCTTATCTTACAGAGCACCTCTGAGCACCTCAGAGCACCTCGGCATCTTGTCTTACCACCGTATCTTTGCATTTCTGTTTCTATCCCCCTGCGTCGCCTGGCCACGTCCCACGACGCATGCATCAAAGACGTGATTCGACACATTTCTGTTCCAATCCCCTACCGTCAGACCACATTCTCCCCTGCCTCCCCGTCAATACTGCCTCTAGGTCTCTCGGTCTCTGGCGCTCTAGGACGGCAGCTCTCTTACTTTTGCCACCTGCCGCCTGTCACATCGGCCGGGTGGCATTCAAAAGATTTCTGCTCGCATGGGATTGACAAGGAAAAATTTGACGCATCAAGAGGGTCACGGCAACGGCCTCGGCAGACCGACAAAGATTTTCTGGCGTCCGCACGCTCTGTCCCACCCTCGGTCCTTTTTTCTTCTTCGTTTTCTTCTCGTCTTCTTTTTTCACTACTCGTCCCTGTCATTCGCTCCTTTTCACTTTGCCTCTTCCCCGGCTTCGACACCGTTTGGGCTAGCTCTGGCCCAGTAATAACGCCCGGGACTACGAGTGCTTCGTAGCCGGCCGCCCTCGAGTATATTTTATGCCGTTCAACGTCCAACGACGGCGGAAAAGAATGCCGTTCTGTCGGCTTGGGTCCTCCTGTCAGCTCTGCTTGATCCACATGCGGACGGGCTAGAATAGAAACATTGTAGAAACGCGCATCTGTTTACGTTTCTGTTTCCACTTCTGCGGCCCCAGCACTCCGTAGCGACCACCACGGCGTCTTCTCACAAGCCACCAGGCCCGTTCGTTGGCATGCTGGGCCGCTGTGGAAGTCCTTGTTTCAGTCTTAACCTTGTAAGCTGCATCCGGCTCCTACCTCTCCTGGGCGGCGGCCAGGGTGAGGTGGGAGAGAAGGTGGTGCCTTCTCGACGAATAAGAGTGCGTATCGCGCACACGTGTCCCCGCCCTAGAATGCTAGAATACGGAGTACGCCTCTAAGAAACGTCTGCGCAACCCGAGTGCGCGAGTGCAGCCGCAACTGAGAATCACTAGAAGCGACGGAGTATGAATGATTTACAGAGACGCATTCTTTGTAGGGAAGGACAGTCGACGGTTTCGGAAGTCTCGCGCCCGACCTTTGACTAGTTAGAGATGCCTTTCTTTCTATAGAGTGTTGCTCTTGTTTCCCCGTCGCAGTTGGACGGATTCTGTTGTGTCTAAGGGGGAGTGAAGATTGTGAAGACACTGCTGGGTGCTACTTTCAAAGAGAATCCTCCGGCCGAGGGCCGTCCTAATAGGACTGTTCTCAAGGGAGAGCTCGCTCTGAGCACTCGCTATCAACAACAGCCCGGACGGCGCATCACAGGGGGGGGTCTTGCCGCCAGGCGAAGTCTCCGACAGCTGGAAACGATCCCTTGACAGAGTAACACGATGCCGACTGTTGGACAGACATTGGATCGCTTCCGTCTGTCAAAGGAGCGAGCCTTCCCCCTTTTGCCTCTCCATTCCGTGTCGGCATGCAATCCGATGCGCGTACAAGTAACCACCCCCTCCTAGTGCAGAGGAGTATAAAGCCATTGTTGGGTCTGTTCTAGTGAAGTGGGCTGGACACAGAAGACCTCCAGAAACCTTCCCGGCGTTTAGTCGAGTTCATGACACGTAATAGACAGACGATCGGCAGGCAAGCGAGAGGCCGGATTCGCTGAGACAGCCCGAGGTTGTCGTGCCGCAGGCATGGAGCTACTACTGCTTGATCGGACAGAGTCTGCCAACGTCGAAGAGCGACAACACACGGCTTTGGATGCTCACACGGCCAAGAACACAAAGAACACAACCTCTCCCTCCCTTCCTCAGAAACGGCGTCTGATTCTGCAACCGGCACCGCTTCTCTATGGTCTCGACCTAGTGTAGTCGCAGCCGCAGGCAGTCCATCAGCGCTCGCAATGATCCCATTCTATGTTATAGAAACTCATGGGTTCTTCACGAAGACGCTCATGGCCTTCGACGCACCTTCCGTGGTCACCATTGGCCAGTTCGGCATCCCTCCTCCTCCCTCGCCCATCTGCTGACTCTGGCGTCGCAGAGACATTAGCAAGGTAAATGCTCAAGTCGATATGCCTCTCGTCAGCCGCATAGTCACATTGACTGGATTTCCCTTCATCTCCGGCCGACTCGGTTTGTAGAACGAGCTGAAGTGCAATCCAACATAGAAGCCAAGACCGCGAAGCTTGACGGAGCTTAACGAAGGAACACACACCCTGCAGCCTGTTACCACATTGTCCTCTTTAGTAATATCCATGGCCATCTTTATGTTTACATTGGCATCTGGCCGGAGGGAAATCCCCGTCGGCCAAGACTCCGGCCGGGTGTTGTCTGCCTGGAAGCGAATAGTCGTGATACTGACAACGGCAACGGCAAAGGCGAAAGACACAGACTTGCAAGAAGTGACAGAAGACTGGGGCGCGATAAACATGGACAACGCAGCAGAGACACCAAAAAAACCTGGTTCTGAGTTTCCGATAGGAAAGCGAAGTACGGAGCAACCGTGTGCGTGACTTTCGAGTCGTTTGGTTTCATCGCAACCGCAAGGCTGTGGGGATCTCCAGCGGCCCGTGTAGATCACGTGATAGACCATACCGCCCTCCAGGTTGCGCCACAGAATGTGTGGCCCCTGGAAGACAAGGGCTGTTGGCGGGGGCTTAGTGGCTTTAAAGCGCTGGCAAAAAAAAAGGTCCCCGTTATCTGGGGCTATCAGTATTTTAGCGGGTCCTTGGTGAAAAAAAAGTTTCGATGGCTACACTACACTTTGGGACGTTGAAGCTTTTTCTGCGTTTTGCTTGATATCACACACGCCTCCGGAAACGCGCAGCATGGCCGCGCAGCCACTATAGCAGATCTTGTTATTCGTTTCGGCCTCGAGTTTGCACCTTGCTTTGTTTCTCGTTCCACCGCCCCTCCTTTTCCGAAAGTCCTGCATCGCCAGCTTTCTTGCGTTTCCCCTCTCTGCACCGACTTACTATGGCCGATTCGAGCACATCGTCGTTGACATCCACCTCGCACACCCTCACCGTCGCCACGCCGTTCGGCAGCATGGCCTCTGGGATGGCGATGCCGTCGCTGGGCGACATTGCCTCGGCGCTGGCCTTCCGTGACACCGTCCACCAGCGGGCCCAACGCAATGCGCTCCTGAAGCCCGCGTCGTCCCTGTCCATTGCAACAACACAGGTCTCGCAGGTCGCTCTCGGCACGTTTGCGGGCCAGGTCAGCGACGAGCAGCAGGAGCGCTTACGGCAATTACACGCCGACGCGGCGGCCCGGAAGAAGCGGAAGCGGGTGAACAGCAAGCTGGCTAGCAACGGAGTAGCGGCGACCGAAGACGCCGCCGGCAAGCTAGCTGGCCCTGTCGGCCCCGTTCTCAAGATCCGGCGAGTGCACGTCGACGGCTTTGAGATACCCCAGATCTGGCAGCAGGCCAACCGCGTCTTGGAAGCTACCACACAGCAGACCGAGTTTGGGCTGGAACGACTCGACGAGGAGGACGAAGAGGGTGATAGCGACAAAGGAGAGGACACATTAATAAACGGTGTGGGCTCGGACGTCGACGAAGAAGACGAGGAAGAGCTGAGCGGCGATGAGGATGGCTTTGCTGGTCTTAGCGGCGAGGAGGAGGAGGATGAGGAGGAGGAGGATGACGATGACGAGCTGCTCAGCATGGGTGAAGACGGCGAAGATGATTTCGACGAGGAGGATGACGAAGACGTTGAAGAGGACGAAGAAGATGACGAAGAAGAGGACGATGATTTGGACAGCCACCCAAGAAAAGAGCTGGTCGAGGACGCCGACGGCTTAAACGACGGCTTCTTTGACATCAACGAGTTCAACAAGCAGTCGCAGTGGTTCGAGGCCCAAGACGCGCGGGCCGACCCCAACACCGACGCCGCAAGCGACGACGGGGAACTGGACTGGCACGCCGATCCCTTTGCCGCCTCGTCTGTGGCCAAGACGGGCAAGTCCGCCAAGAGCCGTGCGAGCAAAAAGAAGGGCCGCGGCCAGCCGTCGCTTGGCGACGAGGATGGGCAGTTTGCGGGAGGCGACGAGGAAGACGACAATGACGACGACGACGACGACGACGACGACGACGAGGATGGCCCGCCCATCTTTGGCGACATGGACCTCGATGCGCCCTCCGGCGAGAGCGAAAACGAGGACATGGACAACAACAATGGCGGCCTCGAGAGCGGCCTCGACATGGACCTGACGGCAAACGACATCTTCTACAAGGACTTTTTTGCGCCGCCCGCGCGGAGACGCGGCGAGCGCGACCGGCCCGGCCGGCCGTCGGCATCACGCCACACAAACGGCAGCGCCGACGCGCCGTTCCAGCCCGAGGATGCGGACGTCCAGCGCGCCATCAAGGACGTGCGTCGCGATCTGTTTGAGCAGCTGTCGGACGCGTCGGGCGACGAAGACTCCGAGGGGCTGGACGCGCTGTCCGATGCGTCGGCCGGCGACGTGCGCAGCCGCCGGTCCGCCCACGAGCGCCGCCAGGCCAAGATCCTCGCCGAGATCCGCCGCCTCGAGGCCGACGCCATCAAGGCGAAGAACTGGACGCTGGTTGGCGAGGCGTCGGCCGGCGCGCGCCCGCTCAACTCGCTGCTGGAGGAGGACCTCGACTTTGAGCACATTGGCAAGCCCGTGCCTGTCATCACCCAGGAGGTCACCGAGGACATCGAGGCGCTCGTCAAGCGCCGCATCCTCGAGCAGTCCTTTGACGAGGTGCGCCGGCGCTACGGCACCGGCTTCGGCGACGACGGCGACGGCGACGCGGCGCGCCGCGGCCTCGTCGAGGTCGACGACCAGCAGGCCAAGAAGGGCCTGGCCGCCATCTACGAGGAGGAGCACCAGCAGACGGCCAACCCGGACACGTACGTCAGCCAGTCCGACGAGCGCCTGCAGGCCGAGGAGCGCGAGGTCGCGCGCATGTGGCTGGACGTCAGCGCCAAGCTCGACGCGCTGAGCAACTGGCACTACAAGCCGCGGCCCGTGGCCGCGCAGATGACCGTCGTCGCCGACGTCGCGACCGTGTCCATGGAAGACGCGCAGCCGGCCACGGCCCAGGGCGTCAGCGGCGGCGCCAGCATGCTGGCGCCGCAGGAGGTGTACCGGCCCGGCGGCCGCGACAAGGCGAACCGCGACAAGGACAAGAACATTGTGGTGGTGGCCCGCAGCGGCCTGCCCGTAGCGCGCGACGAGATGACGCGCGAGGACAAGCTGCGCCGGCGCCGGCGCAACAAGGAGCGCATCCGCAAGAGCGGCAGCGGCCTGACCAACGGCGGCGCCGCCGCCGCCAGCAGCAGCGTGTCGGCTGTAGCCGGCCCCGGCGACACGCCCGGAGCAGACGGCGGTAACGGCAGATCCCGTGCGTCGCAACAGGAGACGCTGGCGACGCTGAAGAAGGCAGGCGTCAAGGTGATTGGCCGCAAGGGCGAGCTCCAGGACCTCGAGGGCAACAAGCCACGGGCAGCCCAGAAAGTGTCGAGCGGGAACTTTAAGCTGTAGACGACGCGGTTCTTGGAAGGGGGGGCAAAACCATTCATTAGTTCTTTTTTGTTTCCTCATTGCTCTTTTCTTCTCTTTTCCCACCCTCTGCATCAACACTTTTCATGGCTTACGCTGGGTTTTTTTTATTCGTTTTTCATCATATTTTGCATAGTTCAAGGACAGAATCAAAATAAAGCAACGGGTATCGTTCTTTTCAAAGCAAACAGCAATCAGAAAGGGAAAATAGGAGTCTTGTTTCTATGTCTAAGTCTAGTAGTGTTTGCGATCAACTGTCCCAGTTCCAACCCAGAGTATGTCTTTCGGCATCAAGGCGAAGCCCAACGATGCTCTCGGAAAGGTCGTCCAGCATGACAATCTGCCTCTCCCATTCAAGTCCGCCGCGTCAGTGGCTGCGAATAGTCAACACTGGAGGAGACCGCCACCTGCTGCGTTGCCACGCCCGTGATCAGCGGGTCGCGGCCGACGTAGTCGTGGGGGAAGCCAAAGGCAAACGGCTTCACGCTCTCCAGGTACTCGATCTGCGCGTCGGTCAGCTTGATCGACAGCGCCTTGATGTTGTCCTTCCAGTGCTCGACCTTGCGCCCGCCGAGCACGGGGAACACCCGCGGGGCCTTGGACAGCACATAGGCCAGCGCGATCGTGGTGACCGACTCCACGCCGTGCTCACCCGCAACCTTTTCGAGCGCCTCGCTGAACGCAATCTCGTCCGGCGACTGCCGCCCCGCCGTGGGCGTGGCGTACAACGTCCGCATGCCCTCGCCCTGCGCCGCGCGCTTCTGCATGGCGCTCTTTGACTGGAACATGCCGCCGCCCAGCACGTCAAACGGCGCAATGGCCATGCCGAAATGCCGCGCCATCGGGATGATCTCGCGCTCCAGGTCCCGCACCATGACATTCCACCGGCCCTGGTAGATGCTAAAGGGCGTCCGCCCATGGGTCTCGGCGTACGTGTTGGCCGCGCTGACGAGCCACGCGGGCGTGTCCGACACGCCCAGGTACATGACGTGCCCGGCCTGCACCAGGTCGTGCAGGCCGTTCATGACCTCGGGGATCGAGGTCGAGTAGTCCCACCAGTGCAAGTAGAGGATGTCGACGTAGTCCGTCTGCAGCTTGCGGAGAGAGTCTTTCAAGCTCTGGCGCATGCTGCGGCGTCCGTTGCCCGAGCTGTTGGGGCTGTTGTTCTTGCCAACGGCGTAGCACCGGTAGTCGGACGTGTATTTGGTGGCGATGACGAGGCGCTCGCGGTTCTGGCGCTCGGTCATCCAGTCGCCGATCCACTGCTCGGACTGGTCGTTCTGGTAGTTGTTGGCCGTGTCGATAAAGTTGCCGCCGGCAGCCACGTAGGCATCGAGCAGCTTGAACGAGGCCTCCTTGTCCATGCTGCCCATGAAACCGCTCCAGGCATCGCCGATGGACATGGCACCCAGCGCGAGCGGCGAAACCCGCAGACTGCACGTTGTCGACAGGATACGGAAGTGGCCGAGCTCAGAGACCGGCTCCGCTGCGGCATTGAACAGGTCAGGCATGTTGTCTTGGGGCGACCGGTGGAGGATGGGAGTAGGCGGGGCGGGAGGCGATACTGCTGAACGAAGTGCGAGCAGGGGGAAGCTGGAAGGCGGTCTTGGTCAATGCCCGCGCCCTTACTTTTTTATGTGATGCAAAAAGAGCAAAGAAAAAAGTAAGCAGTCGGCGGCAGCAGATCTTGGGATTGGTCAGTCCACAGCTCCAATGGCTCTTTTTTTCTTTCTTTTTTGCCCGATGTCTCTTTTGACGCGGGTGCGGGGCAACAGAGCCGGACATTGACATCCGCTATCTGTGACCTTCGCTGCTGCAGCCGGCCACCTTGGCCCTGTTTCGTAATAGCATATCCGGTGAGAAGGTGTGTTTTTGCCATGCCCGAACTCGTTGTTTTGTGAGCATAGAAGCAAACAGCAGGTGTTTGCGGTCTCTGGCATGGACTTGAGAAGAAACGGGAGATGAGAAACCCACGCACGATTTGATGTTCGTGATGATTTTGGAAGAAAGCTGCCACAGAGCGATGAAACGAGCCTGGCGAGACTTCTCTGGCTTCAGAAAACATCCCTCCCCTCAACCAATGTGCTGCGCATGCTATTCCCCTTCGGCCTAAGCAGCAGAAGAGTTGAAGGCACCAAAACCAGAAACAAGGGGCCGCTTCAAGAGTAGGATCTGGACGAAACGTCGGTGGAAACACTGTCCGCTCCCCTTGGGATGGGTACAGTGCAAAGCGGTACTGGAAGAAGGAGAGAGACCAAGGTAGAGTCGACTTGACTTCAAGATTGATTTCGCCGTAGTCTCTCGGCCAGACGTGTCTTGCCGGACTTGTTCTGGCTAGGGCTGGATGCGAGAGATTGAAAGATGACGAGCTCAAAGAGCATGACGGGAAAGAGAAGACAGGAAGAAGAAGCCAAATGCAAGCGGGTTGCAATGCGACGGCTCAAGAGCGGTGAACCGACCGGAGCGGACGAGCAGAGACGAAATTGGATATCCCAGCGAAACACAAACAACGGATATCCGTGACGCCCTCACCGGAAATGAGGGCTGACTAGGATAAAGGAGGCAAGAGAAACCGGAACGGCCGTCCCAGCCAGAATTCCCCGGCCCCCCTCCTGGTGCTCACCCGCCCGATGAAGGAAGCCCGGGCGCCGGGAGACCATTCCCTGTTGGTGATGTTGCCAAGCAGCGGGAACTTTGCTGCTTTCGTCCTCCACATCACGTCGCCAGGAGAGGAAAGGGCTGCAAGGTTTTCCGTGGTGCCCATCCGTCCGCAGTTCTATCATCTTCGTGCTGGACCTCTATTGTTCTCCCCTCGCGTGCCACCAGCCAATGCTTGTCGCCAGTCTCGACCGGCATCTTTTCATTGGCGGAGAATCTTTCGTCCTGTCGCAGCGCTCGAGGCCCAGCCAGAACGGCTTGGTCGGGGCGGCGTGTGGGGCAACTAGCCAGCCTCACAAAGCACCTCAGTGCTGATTCCCCATGCTCTGGGCGTTTTAGCAGGTGTCTCCCGTGCCGTTCGACGGGAGGAGAAAGTGAGGTGGCGTGAAGGCGCGGGGGGACTGCCAGGTGCGGAGAACGAGAATCCTCCTGGCTGTGCGTGTTCTTGCGCTTTGTCGAGGGACGTTAGGTACTACCACTAATACATTCTTCCCGGCCGGGTGCATTGGCGCAACGGGCAGCCACTCATCGTCTGGCTACAGGTGAAGATACAGCTGGGATGGAGCTCCAAACCAGCCAATGCACAACTGGGTGCCACGTCTTTGCCCACCGGCTAGTTGCGAGGCCGGCAACAGACGGAACGACATGCATAATCTGCCCTTGGGGCTGGGAACTGCTGCCCAGTGTGCCCCGTCACACCGACGCCCACCCCTCACGTTGCGTACCTGCACGATCTCGCGTGCCATGCAACCGGGGCAGTAATGGCATGGCATCCTTCCATGGCAGCGCGCACTCGTTCTCGTTCTCGGGTCTGGCGACCAGAGTGTGCTGAATGCGACCTGGATAGGGCAGACGTGGCATTGGTTTCTTTATTCTTAACGCCCCGGTGGATCTCTTTGCAAGACTCGACGTTTTGCAGGGCTTGAAGCGCTCCCCTGGGCGGCCACGAAACCTAGCACTGGGGTCGATGAAGACCCTGGTCAATCCAGCGGACCCTCGTGCATCTGTGGTGGAACAATTTCGAGGCCCAGGACGACAATGGGGCCTGAACCTGGCGGCGTGTTGGCATGTGGTCTTAGTTGGGGATTTGGCCGATTTTGTTCCCGACTCCGTGAGTTGTCAACTCTTTGGGCGGGGTTTCGTAATGAACGCCACGCGCTCTCTGTCTGCAGAACTGGAGGTTGCTTCCCATTGCTCTTGCCTCTTTTGGCCACTGTTTGGAGAGCCGCCATTGCTCCTTCCCTCGGCGCGGGTGGGCTGGTCTTTTCTTGCGGGGTGAGGGAAGGAGCAGTCGTCTCGTCTGCGGCTGTGTGCTCGGACACTTCAACGAACAACGAGAGCGGGGGATGGTCACAACTGCTTGCCACTGGGGGGCCCAATAAGCATAGTGGGCCGCCCCAGGCGATCAAGAGTCGGTCGTTGCTTCCTCCAATTACAGGTTCAGCAAGACGCCCAATATTAGAGGAAAGCGCAGCCTGGACGGGTGGAGCATACGTTTTTTTGGAGAGCTGGGCGCAAAACGGCACATCGCACCGGCGAAATACTGGTCACCCCGGCTCAGGCCATTCCCTTTGCAACATCGCGGGCCTGCAAACGCGCCTCTCCTTGACATCGCAGACAGCCACATCGCCCATACTGGCTTGCAAGCCTGCACCGCAGAGAACCGCGAGATTGGGAACGTCTGGCACTCCCCGGGAAGGCACGACGAAATGGGAAGGCGCAACCACAGGGTCCTTCCAGCTTGACAGGCAACCCCGAGAAAGAACCATTCCCCGGCAGCATCCCAGCCACCATCCGCGTCCCCGTCTGGGAAACCACGTCCGACTGGCTATGACATGAACTGGGTCAGCGGTCCCGGGGCTCTTGCAACTTGTTTTTTCAGCCGGAAGGCGCTACCCGTTATTGAGAACCCCCTTTGATGCGAGCATAATATTCTCCTGCCCCATCGACTCGTCGTCGTCTTTCCCGTTCCCAGACATCGCCAACGACAGGGCGAACCGCTCCAGCCGGCTCGTCTTCCCAGCGCCATCACGGCCAGTCGCGTGCAACCCGACCCCACGCACGGTTTCCACTCCGTGTGGCTGTCTTATCACTGGTCTGATTCATCAGGAAAAGCCCGCGCTTGGCCAAAGCATCTAAGGTGCTGAACCGCCGCCGTGATCTTCGCCAGTCGATGGACCAACAGGAAGAATTGCTTCTCCCCACGCCCGGCAGCCACACAGCCTCTCTTGCTCGACCCTCGTCGTGCCGTCTGGTCCAAGGCATTTCCAATTTCTCCCGTCCTCGACTTGCCTTGCCGGTTTTTCCTGGGCTCTCCTCTTCCATGCCTCCCGCTGTCTAGCGGCACCAACTCTTAGGTCCCCAGAAGCAAAGCGTCAGCCTCACCCCTTTCCTGGCTCGCGTCCCTCCGCCGGCTCTCGCGGGATTGGCACGTCTTGCGTCCTGCCCGCTGAAGCCACTCTCCTCGCGAGCACGGAAATTCTCTCGGACGTGCCCGGCTTGGCTCCATGCCCATTCTTACGTCGACCCGCTCCACGCCCACATCCTTGACTTCCCCCGTCTTTCCCTCCCTTTTCCTCCTGCGCTGCCCCCCGTCCATAACCGCTGCAGCACTTCGTGCACAGTGAACAGCCACGTCTGTCTTGACGTCCTCTCTTTGTTTGAGCCCTGGTCCTCTTCTACCTCTTCTCCTGTCACGACCCGCCCCCCGCCCCTATCATTTCCTTCCCAGACAGACAAACAAGCAGCCAGAGAGCCGGATCCTTGATCATAGCGCTGCACGGAGTTGTCGTCAACGTTGTCGTATCATCCGTCCACTTCATTTCACTTCCCCCCTTCACAATCTCCTGATCGTGGGCATAGTGTTGCCTTCTTACCTCTGGCCGGCCTGTCTTCGACATTCTCAGTTATCTTCCCTCCTATCAGACAAGAGGCTCAGTTCTGAGGACAGGCTTATATCTTGTCCGGTATTTTTCCGCCCTACGGAATGCGCCAGACTGCTCGAAGGTTATGCACTGTCTCAAGCTGTAGCATAAGGCCGGTTTCTCTCAAAGACACAGCGAACAGATTTTGAGAATCACTTGTGGACCGACGGCAAATTCACCGACGTGGCGACGATCAAACGCCACAAACAAAACATGGCGGCCGTTCAGGAAATGCCCGCAGTTTCCGAGCCAGTGCCATTCCAAGAGATGGTCACGGGCGACGCAATGGACTTGGTCGGAGCAGGACACTCCCGGGATGCCTCCGACGCTGCACCTTCAGCACAGCCGGGCACATCCACGCCCACCTCAGGACTCGCCATCGGCAGCAAGTTCGGTAGTGGGCCGCAGAGGGGGGACACCCGGATAGTTGTTATCGTGTACGGCCGTGGTCAGGAGGACATTGTCCCTGTGTTTGCAGAGGTTCTCGGCAAACCCTTTTCTACACGGCAAAACTTCGGGTCCGTGACAGCAGCAGACCAGGACCGAGTTGTCGGGGTGTACGCCGACAATGCAAAAACAGACATTGCCTCTAGAAATCAAGGTCTAGTGGTCGCCATCAATGCTCACTGTGTGAGCGCCGGCATGCCCCCCGATGCAACGCTCTCTGCTGAGTGTGACTACGAGTTTCTCTACACGAACGCACCTTTTTTTCGCAGAGACCTTTCCCGGTTTATCTCGTTTACTCTCGGGCAAATCAACCACCACCAAACGTTGATGGCAAAGACAAGGACCTACTTTATCTCCACCACATTCCCAGACGTCCACGTTGCCCTTCCCAACATTGACATTCTCACGGTTGGGTCCGATGCTGTCGAAATACGAGTCGACCTCCTCAAAGAACCTCTGGGCGATGGGACGTTCGCCGCCGTACCTAGCCTCAGCTATGTCGGAGAGCAGGTCATGACATTGCGCCAGCGCACAGAGCTGCCCATCATCTTCACTACCCGCTGTGAACGAGAGAATGGCCGCTTCCCAATGGACAACCCGGCCCTTTTCTATACATACCTCTACCGTGCGATTCAGTGGGGTGTTGAATACATTGACGTCGAGCTGTGGCTCCCCGAGCCTCTTCGGAAGCGGCTCTACGAGCAGCGTGGCAGCAGCCGGATCATGTCTGCCTATCATGACTTTTCAGGAGCCCTCAAATGGCCAACATCGCAAGCACAAACGATCTACGCCGAGTCCTGTCATTACGCCGATATTGTGAAGATTATCACAATCACAAATGACAGAAACGAGAACTTTGAACTCGAGTATTTCCGCTCCAAGATACGATCCGAGTACCCCAACGGGCCACCCTTGTCTGCAGTCAACATGGGGGAAATGGGCCAGTTCTCACGCACACAGAACCGCGTCTTCTCTCCCATCACACATCCTCTCCTGCCGGTGATTGCCGCCCCTGGCCAAATGAGCGCTGCGGAAACCAACGCCGCATTGTCTTTGCTCGGCCAACTTCCAAAAAAGATCATATACGGCATAACAAGTTCTTCAAACCGGAGTGGGACGCCACAGGCGCCGTTTTATGTCAAATGCTTCAACGAGCTGGGCTTGCCTCACCAGTTCGCTGTCGTGGAACAGCAGCCGAAGGGGCCGAACCGAGTCGAGACCTGGTGCAACCAGAAAAACTTTGGTGGGGCATATCTTCACCCGCCACTGTCGTACGCCGGCCTCACCTCTAGGAGCACATTCTTTTCGTCTTTGTGTAATGGGGCGGGACCCATACTGACCGAGGCGGCTCGTGCCATTGGCATTGTCGATACCATCATCGTGCGTCCGTCGACATCGCCCCCAGCATCCGCCGAGCGCTCTGCGCCTTCTAGTCCGTATCATTACCAAAACGATCCTGGGAGTGGCAGCAGCAATGGAAGCGGTCACGCAGGCCTCAACGGGAGCGGGGCTCTGCCACCCAATACGCAGCTCGTTTTCGACAACGCTTCGTGGCGTGGTATTCTGAGCACGCTGACGCGAGATCTCGCTCCTTCTGCGTATTTTGGTCGGACAGCTGTCGTGCTTGCATCCTCATCAGACGACGCTGCGAGCGCGATTTTTGCTCTCGCCGCACTTCGCATAAGCAAGGTGTACACTGTTGGATTCAAGACACCCCACACGCTTGCCGGCGACATCACTATCGAGCCCTTCAACTCGCTGGAGAGTTTGCAGCGGGCACGAACAGTGGGCGCACACGACGACTCCGCCTCGCCTTTCGTCTTTATAAGCGCCCTCGCGCCGGAAAAGGGAAGCTTGGTCGGTCTGCTGCTTCGTGTCTTTGGCTCCAACAAGACCGTCTCGGCCGATGCCCCCTCAACGAAATCGACCACAGGTAGCGCACGCAAGGTCTTCCTTGACCTGGCTGCTGATACCAGTAATGGTTCTTCAGCTTCGCGGAAAGGCGACCCGGGCGTCGTTGCAGAGCAGAGTGGGTTTGCCGTTTACGGCTCATCCGACGTCAACGCTTTTACGACCGTCGAGACCCTGCGACTGCTCGTCGGACAAAATGTTCCTTACAGTTTTGTCCGATTGGCAGGCGGAAAGAGTCCTTTTTGAGAACGTCTGTCTCTGTTGATTTTTTTCTGGTATTTTTGCTGTCTTACGTTTCGCGAAAATTGGACTTTTACAGTCGTCTCCAGATTCCCATGTATCCTTCTTCACATAGAGAGATTTCTTTTCTTTTGCACTTTATCACAACCACATCTGCTGGAACTTTCTTGATTAGCGGCCTGCCGCCGATTCGTGTTCCTTTTCTGACATGGAAAGAAGAGAGCGACCCTCAGCGCCTCCTGCCTGTGCCTTTCCACCTTTCTTTGCGAGGAGAGTCGGCCGGCCTTGGATTTCAGACGAAGAAAGACTCTGAATGAGTGAGCCCTGGAGATTTGGCCATGCCAGGCCCCTCAAGACAGCAGTTGGGGAACTTCCCCAACTCCAACACTCCATGCGACCTAGTCCCCAGATCGGTTCCATTAGACTGGGAGCCATAAAACGACAAAGACTGGGCATCATGACTGGTGGAAGATTTCAGTTTCTCCGGCGCCTTTCCGTTTTAGGGACTTGACTCCATGTTCTCCTCAGTGGAGAGTAGCATCAGACGCGGAGAAGCCTTGCGACCCTACGGTGGATTGCATTCCCCGCGGAGCGGTAAACGATTTGGTCAACACATTCGATGCAGTTTTTTTCCGCATCATGTGTCGCAGAGAATGGCCCTGTTCGAAGAGTGACCTGTTTCTGCCGGCAACTAGCTCAGGGGCGGGAACTGACGTGCTCTCCTACGCTCTGCCCTACATGTAAGATACCGCGGCGTGGCGTACGGGACCTAGCAACGGCTCGTTAGCAAGCTCCATTTGCGGAAGCAGGTTAATCATGTCACGAGAATTCCAGACGGTGCTCGTATCTTACGTCGTGATGAGCCCACTTGGTTGAAGCGACTGCGGCAGGGAGGAACGGAGGTCCCTTTGTGCTCCCACAGAAAGCCCAGGTGACGGTCTGAAGTAGACGAGCTTCGTGCATTGTTGACGGTGTAGAGGGCAATGGTATAGCACTTTGAACGTGCAGGAGCCAGGAGCGGCTCTCAAACCGCGTCCCCTCTGCCCTCTTTCTCAACACTGTATTCCGTTGTGCTAGGTCTCTTTATCTCATCACAGTCGTACAAGCCTTCCCTCGTTTCATTGGCCTCGCCGTGTTCGAGTCCGACAAGAACTCACGGCAACTATGGCCATACGGACATGGGTGGCGAATGGCAGCCTCGAAAAGGGCTGCTATGAGGTCATGACAACAAGCTTCGTTGCGTGTAGGACAGATCTGAGACCTTTTAACACATGTCTTTGAGACCCCTTCCCGTTTACTAGCGACGAGTGTCGGTAGGGAGAGAGAGAGCAGAGACAAACACAAAATCTGCATTCGGATCTTCTGTGTTGCGCTCGCACCGCATCCGAGCGCCATGACACGGCAGGAAACGCGACCCCTAATAGAGGGGAAACAGCACAGAGTCACACGGGGAATACATATCTTCTTCCCTGTTTCTGCAGGACGTCATTTACATGGCGGGGCATCCTCTGTTTCTCGTCACATGCCCTCTCTTCCCCGGCGTCGAGCACAGCAAGCCATCCGTCAGAGATAGATGGGCCAGGCCCCCGGTGAGCGGGCGAGAGTGGTCGCTGAAACAAGACGTACTTGCCGGCATCGATGCCCAATCGAACGTGGCTGGGGTGGTTATGAGGCGGGCCACAGCCTCCCGCGCCGCCTCTGCGCTTTGTTGCTCTTGTTGATACGACGAATTTGTTTTGTGCCACCGTCCGCCGGGAGCGGAGAGCGCCACACGCGGACGCACCCCGTTTGAACAGACGAGTGACGTGGGTCATGCGAAATGCGTGGCGTGTGGAGGCGACGGTGGTGGTGCCTGGGAACGTGCCCGCGGGATGCATCGTGCTTCTTCAGCTCCGGCGATGTTGGTCGACGAGGCGCATCGCAAGGCTATGGAGCGGCGTTTCTCTCGAGTGGGCAATCGACAGTTTGCCCCACCTCCCTCTTTCCTCTTCTGAACTGGCACGCCCCTGGCCATCTACACGCAGAAGGAGCCATCGAGGCAGGATGTTGTTTGCAACCTGGCATCAACTGGTCGCGCCTTCCAGTGTAAGATACAAGTTGCCCGAAGAGGCAGGCGCGCTCCGTCATCTGACCAAACAAACCAAAAGAACCCCAACGACACACCATCGCGACTTTTTCGTCACAGAACAGCGGACAACAAAAAGAAGACAGACTCTCCAGAACTCTGCTCTCCAGACATCAACTATCCTCAGTCCCCAGACCCTGCGTGCCTAGGAACCCCCCTCCCCGTACAACTGTTTCGAGCTCGACAAGCATTCCCCGCCATGCAGACCGGCCAGCTCGCTCTCGCCATTGAGCAACTTTTGCCGCGACGGGAGATG
The DNA here is from genome assembly GCA_019925425.1 of Ophiostoma pallidulum. Classification (NCBI taxonomy): domain Eukaryota; kingdom Fungi; phylum Ascomycota; class Sordariomycetes; order Ophiostomatales; family Ophiostomataceae; genus Ophiostoma; species Ophiostoma pallidulum. The sequence continues at coordinate 73,539 of JADHKO010000056.1, read as the reverse complement.
CCAAGAGAAATCAATGAAGACGGCTGCTGTCTCTTTTGGCTCCGGCCTCCCATCTGAGCTCATGCCATGCAGCAACGGGGACACCCCTGGAGCATCACCAGACCACATGTCCGACGCGCCCTATTTCGGAGGAAGCCTTCTGGCTATTGTTTCCGGGGGTTGAAGAAAACAAAGAGGATGCCGGCTCCCTGCACCTCCTTTGCTCTCCTCTCGCCCCCCCCCTTTATATGCTGGACCACAAGGTTGTCTGTCGGATGGCATTCCTCAACATTCGCAGTGGAATAGCACACGACGGGCAGGCATCCCAACTGGTCCGTCCTCGCCTGGCCGGGGCACCCCAAGCCACAGTTCAATAGTCGACTCCTCCACGTTCGACTTCTTTGCAGGCGGGAGACTAGCCACCCCAGGAGACCCAGCCCCGGTGCTTCTGAGTCGTTTATTTTTCGTCTTAGCATTTTCGTTTAGTGCTCGCTGCGGCACTAAAAATCAGACGAGCCAGCCTCCACTCTCTCCTCATTTTGCAACCCTTCCTTTTTCGCTGCCCTCGTGCCCGCCCCTCCTCGTCTCCTGGCTTTTTAGCGGACGCACGGCTAGCCAGCGTCCCCAGCATTCTTACGGAGTGTCGTTCTACGAGAGAGGGTTTTCGTTCTCTCTTCCGCTTTTCGGCCAGCCGTCTTGCCTCCCTCACCGACACAACACACCGCGTCTGGCTGCTGATTCCCGTCGTCGAAACGTCAGCGGCTGCACAAGGCCCGCCACTGCGACGCTGCATCGTTACTTTGCTCCCCAGTGTTGATTTATCGTCCCTTGCTTTCACTCCACCCCCAATGCCCCCAATGCCCGGTTCTCTCTGCCTCTCCACACTTTGTCCCTTGCCCACCGGCCTTGCGCTTTTTGACCACCAGCCGAGCGAATCCCAGAGCAGCATGGCCGCCCTAGCTTAACCAACACTCCCCCTCCTTTTCCCCTTCTCCTCTCAGGTCGTCGTCGTCTTCCAGAGGCTCGCTTAAGCCTTCTTGACTTTTCCTCACTCCACAGCGTTGCTCCCATACTCCTCCGTTCTCTTGCTCTGCCCACCCCCCTCCACGTTTGTCTATCCCAAACCCCGGTTCTTCTCTGTCGCCTCCTCGCAACCCCGGACGCAAAAACGCAATCCTGTTCTTTACCCTGGCTCACGCTCCCATCCGCTTCTTGTCCTTCCCCTGTTGGGACACCTCCTCCGCCACGGCCTTGCTACCAACCCTCGGGGAAGCACCTACCCGAAGCTCCTTGAACGCTTTGTGCCCCATAAGTGGTCGGCACTCACCTCCTTGCCGTCTGTCCCTCTCTGTCCCTCTTTGTCCCTCTCCTCGTCATTTCATCTTCGCATCCTCAACGTCCACGACCGCTCACCCGAGACGACGACCCGCCGCCAGCGCAGCTCCCGCTTCTGCACACCACGGCCGTCCATATTTCTTTGACCGACACTGAGCCGTTCTTATTTGTCTTCGGCCGCACACCGTCTCCACTGCAAGTGGCTTGTTGAGTGTTGCACGAGCATGGCTGCCGGCAGCGAGGTGTCGAGTCGACGCAGCCAGTAACAGTCTACCACCTTTCCTCGGAGTGAAGCCAGCTCTCCTTCTAGCCTCCCACTGGGCGTCTGTATCTCAGCTGCTGCACCCGTGTGTGTTTTGTGAATACCTGCCGCGAGAGGGTCTAAAGCTGCTCTAGGGGTCCTTGCTTTCTCCCCTTCTTCGTCTGCGTTGACTTGCAGCTGGTTTTCTCTTTTATTTTGGCTCGGCCCGAAGCTCGGAGAGTCGACCAAGGCCTCAAAGGCCCCCCCCGCCCCGCGCGAACATAAACAACAACGCTTCTGGAAGAAACACTTCAAGTCATTGGACGTTCAATACCTCCTTCCCTGGTATGGGCAAGCACGGCCCTCCCCTTTGCCTGGCTCTTTTCGTACGGATGCGCTCGTCGTTCGACCTCTGCTTCCCATGACCTCGGGCATGTCAGTCTCGGTCGCCGAATACTCTCTGGCGGCACCTTTCTCACCTCTCAATGCGCGCCTGGCAACCATGTCTCGCCCACAGGTTGGTATTGAGAGGCTCCCAACCCGCCGTCCGAACAACGAACCTCGGGAGTCGATGAACTGCAAATCATGCCGAAAGCGCAAGGTACCGTGAATCATCTCAGCGCACCCACCCACTCACCCGAACTTCAGCTGACATCAGGGGGCTGGTTTCTTCAAGATTAAATGCAACAGGCTGCGCCCTGCTTGCGAAGCGTGCCAAGTATTCCAATGCGCATGCGTTTACGGTAGGTTTCCAGCCGCCACCGCCCCCCCTCTTTGAGGATCTTCTTGTCAAGAGCACGCGGCCAGGCACTGTCTTCTTGGACGAATGACGAATGTGAGCTGACTGTAGGCCAATCGTCGGCCGCCTTCCTTAGATGCTGTGCCCAAAAAAAGGGGCCCAAAAACAGATGTCCTAGAAGCATTGCTGAAGCGCGTCGACGGTCTAGAGCAGAAGCTAAAAGACCAGAAAAAAGACGGAAGCAGCAATGAGGCTGGCGAAGGTAGCGAAGCAAGTGGGGCAGGAACCGGAAGCGGCAGCGGCAGCGGCAGCGGCAGCGGCATCTCGCCAAGCTCAGACCATTCTATGGGCGCACCCGCAGCCACAGCAGCCGCTGCCGGGGAGTCCTCGGCGTCTTCGAATGCCCGAAACGCCGCCGCCAGTACTCCGGCGCCGGAACAAACAAGAAAACAACCAAAAGCCAAGGCCCACGAAATCCTCATCCCAGCCACCATTCCCGAGGACGCGCCGGACCTATTCTCTCCCCATCAGACGATCCAGGAACAGTCCCCTCCGATTCGGATCGATGCCTTGTTGCACGCGTATTTCACACGCTCCCATGCGAAGCCTTTCCACATCCTAGACGAATCGTCTTTTCGTCAGCGGCTGCAACTGAACCAGATTCCGTCGTACTTGCTTGGGGCTGTTTGCGCCTTGGCATCACGGTATGTCTGCCCTCGACAACTTTCTTCTCGTTTTGCTCCTTTTTCTTTTGTGAAAGCTAACTGTGCCAGATACACTCCACACCCGGAAGGCTACCAGGCGGCCGTCAGCCTCGGGGAAGAGTACGCACAACAGGCAAGATCCCAAGTCGATACCGATGAACCTTCCATCGATTGCCTTCAGGCGCTCTTGCTGCTGGCTCTCGCCTTTGTTGCCTCTGGCAAGGGGAAGAAGTCATACATGCTTCTCTGTACGTGCTGCCCTCATTCCACAACTCGTTCTATCTGCAAAAAGGTATGAGTGTTCATGCACTGACAAGCACGAAGCGAATGCAATCGGCATGGCGGTAGCGCTCGAGCTTCACCGAGAGATGGGCGCGAATGCCAGGGTGTTGCCCGTGGAGCGCGAGATGCGGAGACGGCTGTTCTGGACGTGCTATTTGCTGGACCGGTTTATGGCTTGTGGTTCACGACGGCCATCCCTGATCAGCGACAGCACCATCGTTCTGCGGCTCCCTAGCTGGCTTTCTGGCTCGATGTCGATGCCTGTCAACGGTGATTTCTTCCAGAGCGCGTCGAACATGCAATATCTCCAAGTTGGCGGAGGGAAGAGACTGCAAGGCGGGAGCGGTATGCTCATTGACATCAGCCGCATTCTCGGAATCACGAACCAATATCTTGCTGCGGGCGGCGTCAAGGGCGATTCACACTTTCCTTGGCACTCGCTCTCGAATCTGTCCAAAATTCGCCAAGACCTCGATACGTGGGCTTCGGGCGCACAGGACATATTTTCGAGCGTCGAGACCCTCTTCAGCCAACCAGACGCGACCGTGCTGGTCATGAGCAAGTTGATCTACCATCTCATCCACTGCCTCATCTACCGACCCTTCCTTCCGATCGACCTAGCCGAGCTGTCCGGCGTAGGACAGCACCAGTCGTGGCAGATTGAGGCCACGAATCTGTGTTTTCTGCACGCAAATGCTATTGCCGAGCTTACCGAGCTTGGCAAGCGGATGCCCCAGGTCGAATGGCCTGGCTTTGTCGGATACTGCATAGGCACGGCCGGTACGGTCCATGTGCACGGAGCACACTACAATAAGAGTCCGGCCGGAGGAGACATGGGCGTTTTTGCTGGGTCTGCCGAGTTTCTGGCGCGGGAGATGCAGCACCTGGGCGAAATGCGCCATGCTTGGGCCTGTGTGCAGCACCATCGCCAAACATTGCAGAGCATCTACAATGCACATTCCGAGCTGGTCAAAAGTATCACCAGCAACCCCGTGCGGTATTCGCCCGTTTTCCAGCTCGAAGATTTTTTCGACCGTTATTCGAATATCGGGGGGCCAGGCGGCCTGTCATTTCATTTCAGCTCTTCCAATCTCATCCTCGCTGACGTCGTCGTTGACTTTGCCCAGGACGCAAGTGGCGCCGGGCCAGGCCTGTACGACACGTCCAAGATGGACTTTGGGGCAGCGGCGAACGATGACAATGAGAACAACAACAGCAGCAGCAACAGCAATAGCAACAACGGCACCGGAAATTCAAACGTGGGCGGGGACAGCATGATGGATATTGTTGTTCCCGAGCTGCCCAATCTCAAGCGAAGGAAGACCGCCCCGCACGCCAGGCTTCCGACTGGTGGCGGCCAACAGTCTCCTCACAGCATGCAGGCATCGACACAGCAGCAGGTGCCGTTTTCCGCTGCGCCCTTCTCTTCGCACTCCAATTCACGGCTGTTACAGTCGCCGACCACAATGGGCCCCCCTATGTCTCAGCCAGCGACCATGGGTGATGGGATGTTGAACAATGGGGCACAATCTTCGATGAGTGACGCGCCAGACTTTTCTCTTGGGTCCCGTCTGGGGTTGCCGCGCCAAGCACAACAGCAGCAGCAGCAGCAGCAGCAGCAGCAGCAGCAGATGTCGTCCACAACATCGTTCAGTCCTGCGTTCAGCTTCTCTCCCCTTGTTGGCAGCGCTTCGCTAACCGGGTCTGGATCGACGACCTTGGCTGGCGCAGGGCAGAACCTGAACAGCAACCACATTGAGCTGAGTGGCTATGATCCCATGTTTGCCAGCATGCCAACGAACGCCTACCCGAGCCCGTCCCCGTGGACCGTCGATGAGTCCAGCGGCGTCGGGAAAGCAGGTGGCCTTCTTATGCAGCAAAGCCCGGATGGCCGAAGCAACGACGGGAGTGCTGGGGGCACGGTGACGGGCGAAGAGAAAGACCCGTTCCTCAGCCTGCTGGAACAGCTCGCCGAAAACGAGTATGCACGAGGTCCTGGAAACGAGCTGGATTTCTTCCTGACCGAAGCGTCGGGCACGGCCTGACAGCGGCATCTCCCTCTGCCCCCCTCCCCTTCCTCAAGCAGAAGGCGGCGCAACAGCAAACCAGACATCGGCTCCAGTCGACAGCACAGGCGCAAAGCAAAAATTCTTGTTTTTTGTGGATATTTTTCGATGCTTATTTGGGAGGGCGGCTGTCTTTCTGGAGCATGCATTTTGGCTGTTTTGCGTTCCACTCTTCTCTCTGAAAACCATGAACCTATCTTATGCCCTCTCCTCCTTTGTTCCTCTCTTTCTCGTCCACTGTTCTCCCTTCTCTTGCGTTCCACCGCTCCTCTCACCGTTGTCCACCCACAGTCCCAAAGGACATTGTACTCGTCGTGCTCTTGGTCAGGTTACCAGGAAGCACAGGCTGGCGGCCGGGTTCTTGACTTTCTCTTACTCCCTTCGATTATCAATAAACCCTCTTAAAATAAAAAAAGAAAGAAAAGCGGAAGAGGTCCGGGCAGCTGCGCACGCCGCAGGAGCAGCAACGCACGCCGCACAAGTTAAAGGCGTACACGTGATCGTATTCGGACTGGGTGGGGCGACACGTTCCCCGCCCTGTGCACGTCCCCCCCCCCGCAGACCCCAGATTATCGATCGACCAGGGCGCTGGGACAGGGGACTCGGGGAAAACATGGAGTTTTGCGCTCCCTCGAGTATGGTCCCTCGTAGCCTGGTGGACAACCCAATTGTCATTGACGGTTTCGAGTCGTATCTCTCGCCCGCCAACCCAACCGACAACGACATAGCTCCTGTCATGGGATCGCCAATGGCTGACAGCTTTTTTATTTTATTTTATAATTCTGCCTGTTTCCCCCGCTCGACGAAAATGTCAAAAAAAACAAACCTGTTCGGCTTCACACCGTACAGCTTTCGTCCGTTTCTGTTCCTTTTCTTTTCCTTCATTTTCCCATCTTGTCCACCATCTCTTGGGCCTCTGCGGTTCTAGGCAATCCCCCCCCCCCTCCCCCTCCGCTTCTCTCGTGTCAGCTGGCGCGCCGCACTTTGCCAAGCTGCGCCATTGCATGCACGAATCGAACAAAGGGCGCAGTAGCCGGGTTTTTTCTTTCCTTTTTTTTTTCTTTTTCCTCTTTCCGTTTTCCTTTTTCCTCGATCCTCGATCGTCTCCATGGTCTTTTCCTCGGTCTGGGTCTGCATTGACTCACTAAGCAGGGCAACCTGAACCGAGCGGCAGCCCTGCCTGCAGCGGCAGCCTGTCTTGTCCTTCCACCCTCACTGGGATTGCGTTCCCCCCCTTTTCCTTTTTTTCCTTTTTTCCTTTTCACCATTTTCCGTTTTACCTCTTTATCCCCACCCCCCGTACGCATACGAAAACTGTCTGGACGGTGTGGGATGCTCCGTGTGATACGAACCGGCCGCGCCGCGCACCGGCTTTCGTCCACCTCCGCGCCGGGCCGCTATTCTGCAGAGGATGCTTGTGGCAGCAGACGACTGGTGCTTGCTTGTCCGCTGACCCAACGGCAACGGGAACCTCTTGACGTCTGCAGTCTCCTACGGTTGCGTACGGTCGCCCCCCGGCCGCCGCCATGTCTGCAGCCTCCGGTGGCTTTGCCGACCGTGGCCCGGCGGTGTTTGCCGTGTCCACGGCGATGCTCGTTGTGAGCTCCGTCTTTGTGCTCTCGCGAATGCTCTGCCGCCTCCGAATCGTGCGCCGCGTCGGCTGGGACGACTGCTTCATCGTCCTGGCCTGGCTCCTCGCCGTCGGCCTGAGCGTGACGATCGACCTGGGCACGCGGAGCGGACTGGGGCGCCGCGACGTTGACATCCCGCTGGCATCGCGGGCGCGGCTGCGGCGCTGCGAATATGTCTTTTCCATTCTCTATGTACGTCTTATCTCCGTGCCTCGTTTCCCCCTTTCTTTCTCTCCCCCCCTCCCCTCTTGCTGACACACGCACAGAACCCGGCTCTCATGGCCACCAAGACGTCCATTCTCATCTTCTATCTCCGCCTCTCCAAGAACACCCAGAAACTGCTGCGCCTCGGCTCCTACACGGTCCTCGCCGTTGTCAACGTCGCCGGCGTCGTTCTCACCTTTCTCAACATCTTCCAGTGCCGCCCCGTGGCCGCGTCCTTCTCCGACACCCCGGGCCGGTGCATCCCCCTGCTCACCGAGTTCATCTGCTCGGCCCCCGTCAACATCGTCACCGACCTCGCCATCCTCGCACTCCCCATCCCCGTCCTCACCGGCATGCGCCTGCCGTCGCGGCAAAAGACCATTCTCGTCCTGACCTTTGCGCTCGGCATCTTCGTCACCGTCGTCGACGTCGTCCGCATCTACTACCTGCAGCAGGCCATCAACAGCGTCCAGACCGGCCGCTCCTCCGACCCGTCCGCCATCTTCGACGACAACGCCGACTTCGCCTGGAACGCCTCGCTCTCCCTCATGTGGTCGGCCGTCGAGGTCCACATCGGCATCACCTGCGCCTGCATTCCCACGCTGAAGCCGCTCATCATCAAGATCCTGCCCGCCATGCTGCTGGACCCGGAGGGCAGCGGCGGCGGCGCCAGCAGCAGCTACGGTTCCGCCTCTCGCGCCCGGGATCCCATGGTGTCCGACGCCGGATCCCGGACGCTGATCGCGTCCCAGCCAACGATTGCCTCGTCGCACAAGCAAGCGCCGGCCGCCGCCTCTCGATCGCCGCCACCGCCTCCGCTCGAACGACGAGCGGCACCGGGTGCCCGGCATGCACTCGCGGCGGCCCTCTCGAGCATCCGTGCTCGCCTCCTGCCCAGAGGCAGGCGAAGCCCCGGCGGGAGCAGCAAGCGCGCCGGCCGGGGCAAGGGCAAGGACGAGGACGCGTCGCTCTATTTTGGGTTCGTCAACCTGCACACGCCGACAAATATGCTCGAAGCGTCGGTGCCGGACTCCATACGGTACTGCACCATCGTCGCCGTGCTCTTCTTCCTCTGGGGCTTCTCGTACGGCCTCCTGAACACGCTCAACAACGCCGTTGCCGCCGTCGGCGACATGACCACCGCCCAGACGCTGGGCCTGACGAGCGCCTATTTCGGCGGCGGCTACCTGTTTGGCCCGCTGCTGTGCGGCCAGTGGATTCTGCGTCGCGACGAGCATCACCATCACCACCACCACCACCACCACCACCATCATCCCTTCCAGCACCGGCCGTGGAGCGGTGTGGGGCAGCAGACGACTCCCAGCCGCCGTCGCTGTGGCGGCGACGATCCGAGGCTGAGCACGCCCGCCGCTGCCTCTTCTTCCTTGCCCGCAACAGCAGCCTCAGCGACGGCCTCGGGTGTGGTAACGACAGACAGGTCACGTCAGTCGCGCCAGTCGGTGTTGTCGTCGACGTCGGCGGCAGCGACGGCAGCCGAGGATCCGGTCGGCGGCTTCAAGGCGACCTTTATCGTGGGGCTGTGCTGCTACGGCGTCGGCACCATCATGTTCTGGCCGAGCGCCGTCGTCGTGTCGTTCCCCGGGTTTCTCATCAGCAACTTCGTCGTCGGCTTCGGCCTCAGCATCCTCGAAACTGCCGCGAACCCGTTCATTGCGCTCTGCGGGCCCCTCGAGTACTCCGAGGTGCGGCTGCTCGTCGTCCAGGGTGCCCAGGGCGTCGGCAGCGTCCTGAGCGGGCTGCTGGCCCAAAACGTCTTTTTTGCCAATGTCGGCACCACCACCACCGCCACCGCCACAACATCGATGATGCTGATCGACGTCCAGTGGACGTATCTGGCCATCACGCTGTTTTGTGCCGCGCTGGCCATGCTCTTCTACTACATCCCCCTGCCCGAGGTGCACGACGCGGACCTCGCGCTGGCGGCAAACCCGCCGCCGGCCGACACGGAGACGCGCAGCCGGACGCTCTTTGGGCTGCAGCTGCGGACCGTCTGCCTGGCCGGGGCTGTGTTTGCGCAGTGGACGTATGTGGCGTCACAGGAGAGCATGAGCATCTACTTCCACGACCTCGTGACGTCGTGGCTCCCGGACGGCGGCAGCAGCAGCAGCAGCAGCAGCGCACAGCAGTCGCAGCAGCAGGCGGCGCGCGGGACAAGCAGTCGCAGCAGCATTCATGCTCCACACAATCCTGTCGCCGCCGTCGTCATGGCCATGGCCGCCTCGGGCATCACGCCGAACGAGGACAGCACCGCGGCGACGGCCTCCGCCGACGACCACCCGGCCGGCCTCGCCCTGTCCGTGTCCAACTACCTGCTGGTCAGCCGGACGGCCTTTGCCGTGTCGCGGTTCGCCACGGGCTACGTCGCCTACCTCGGCGCCAAGCACCCGCGCCGGCGCTGGCTGCCGGCGCCGCGCACCATCCTGGCCGTGTCTACGGCGCTCATGGCGCTGTTTGCGCTCCTGATTGTCGTGCTCGCGCCTCCGCACGCAAACGACGACGGAACGAGTAGCAGCAGCAGAAGCAACCTCATCATGGTGCCCGTCGCCCTGTTCTTTCTCGCCGAGGGCCCCGTGTGGCCGCTCGTGTTTGCCATTGGGCTGCGCGGCCAGGGCACGCGCACCAAATGGGCCGCCGCCTGCATCACCATGGGCGCGTCAGGCCCCCTCTTCTGGCCCTTTGTCATGTACGCCATCCTCGGCGGCGGCAGCAGCGGCGGCGGCGGGTCCATCCGCATCGCCTTTGTCGTCGTCGTGGTCCTGATGGCCGCGGGCACCGTCTACCCGCTCTTCCTCATCCTGCTGCCGAGCGCGCGTGAGCTGACCAAGGTGGCGCCGCTGGCGCTGCCGTCGGGCCCGGACCTAGACCAAGTCCACGGGCAAGAAGAAAAACAAGGGGAGGCGCCAGTGGGTGCGCCGGTGGATGGCCAGATTGAGGGAGCGCAAGCAGCTGCCGAGGTAGACGAGGAGGCTGTCATCGCCGTCCCATAGGCTGCCTTCACGACGATACTTTGATAGCTCTTTTTGTATAGACCGAGACACGCGAGGCAACGTGCACGCCGAGCCGGGCTGGCCACGCCGGTTCGAAGTGCTGGAAGCACCTCTATAGTCTACTTAAATTTAATTTTTATTCTGCCAACTTCACGGCAATAGATGACCAGCTACACAACCTATCTGGTGCCAGTCATCAGGCAGCTCCTTCATACAACTCTTTTGTATTTGCCATTTATATAGCCCAAGATTCGTTTGCCTCTATTTGTTTCGCAACCATGCTTCTTTTATTTTACTCTTCACGTCTCCAGGTCCTGATTCAAAAGGACATCTGCCGTCCCATATATTTCTCGTCTGTGGTACGATCCGTACAAAAGAAACCCTACTACGCCGGCACCCCGGTTTGCCGTCTACCATACAATATCTAGGCCTCCATTGTGGCGTCGTGCTCGACAATGGCTTCGCGGATCTCGTCCTCGTCGTCCTCCTCCCCGCCGGCTTCGTTGTAGTGCAGGACCGCGTCACTGCCGTTTTCGCCGCAAACGCCCGTCGCCGACGCCGCCACAGACTTGGGTGCGGCCCAGCCCGTGCCGGCCTGCACGGCGACGACAAGCAGCCCGACCAAGGCTGCCCAGCGGTACAGCTCGCCGAGCGCGGCCTCGTAGCCGGCGACGGCCACAGCGCGCTCGGCGTCCGTCAGCACGGGCCGGCCCTCGCTGTCGGTGCCAAACACCAGCGCAGGGCTGCCGACGAGCCGCGTGATGAGCGCCTGGCGGTCGCCGTTGCCGATGCCGTCCAGCTGGGCGAAGCCGGCGGTGAGCAGCGTGGCCAGGCGCCGCATAAAGAAGCCACCGCCGATGGCGGTGCCGAAGCTGCCGGAGAAGCCGCGGAAGGTGGCCAGCAGGCTTGTGACAATAAAGTGCGTGGACGGGCGCGTCAGGTGCAGCAGGTGCGCGAGCGTGTAGTTGAGGTAGGCGCCCGTGCAGAAGCCGTTGGCAAACAGCGCCAGCACGTACGCCGCGGACGTCCAGTGGTCCGGGTGGGCGCGGCTCAGCACGCCCACGAGGGACAGCGAGCCGGCAAAGAGCAGCAGCGACACGACGCTGGGCAGCCAGAAGGCGCCGGCGCGGCGCACGTGCAGCCAGCCGACGACGAGCCCGCCGCTGCCGAAGCCCGTGTTGGTTGCGATGAGGACAGAGCCGGCCGTGGTGGCCGAGAAGCCGCGCACGGCCAGCCAGTAGATGGGCGCGTAGTACAGCACGGCCCAGCGCGCGGCCATCATGCCCAGCTGGGTGAGGCACGAGAACAGGACGCCACGCGAGCGCAGCACCTCGAGGGGCACGATGGGCTCGCCGCCGCTGATGCGCGGCACGTACCAGGTCTCGACAGCGACAAACAGCACCAGATTGACGACGGAAAAGACAATGGCTAGCGGCCGCACGGTGCCCGAGAGGCCGTATAGAAACATGACAATGGCGGCGGTCAGCAGAGCCGCGCCCATGTAGTCGATGCGCCTCAGCTTCTGCCAGGCGGTCCGCTCCGGGCCGGCAAACTTGTGCGCGCTGCCGACGCCGTGGTGGTCATCGTCGCCGTCGAGCGTCGACAGCTGGGGCATGCTGATCACGACGCCGACGCCGGCCAGCAGGGCGACGGGCGCCTGCACCAGGAACAGCATGCGCCACCCGATGGCGGGCAGCAGAGCGCCGTAGACGATGGCGCCGGACGACAGGCCGATGGTGAAGCCGGCATTGACCAGGCCGACGAAGATGCCGCGGCGCCGCTTGCCCGTTAGCTGCAGCACCACGATGAGCGACAGGGTCATGACGCCGGCGCAGCCGGTGCCGACAATGACGCGGCCCGCCAGGAACGTGAAGAGCGTGGCGGCGCTGGATGTCACGACGCAGCCGACGGCGAAGCACACGGCGGACGCGGCAATCAGGTGCGATGCGGCGAAGATGCCGGCGAGCCGGCCGACGACCGGCGCAAACGACGCGGACGCAATGAGGAAGACGGTGGTGAACCACATGGCATGCTCGTAGGCGTCGAGGTCGGCGGCGACGACAGACTGGGCCATGGTCATGCCGCTCACGTTGCTGGCCTGGAGGAAGATGAGGAGCCACATGCTGAAGACGATGGCGAGGACGCGGCGGGTGGAGAGAACGTGGGGGTAGGCGGCGGAGGAGGCATTGGAGGCGGTCGAGGTCACACGGCGGAGCGGCGAGCGGCTGCGGCTGCGGCCGTTGGCGAGGCCATTCGTGCCGTTTGCGGTACGGCTCGCGCTGTACGGCGGCGACGCGAGCAGCGGGTCAGCTTCGGGGTCGGCCGGCCGGCCGTTTGTCGTCGGGGCCATGACGACGGCGTGACGGAACAGCCCGTGCAGCGGGAGAGACAGAGAGGAACTGGGCGGTAAGGAAGTCGGCCCGCGGTGCGCTGGGCGCCTCTCTCACATCGACATTTGACGGGCGAGAGTTGGTGATGCGATGCGATGCGATGCGATGCGATGCGAGTCCGATAAGACGTATCTTATCGCAGGAGCAACGGATGGTGCTACAGCCCAAACGATTCGGATGGGCGAAAAGTGCTGATCGAAAAGGCCGTGTCAACAACGAGGGTCTGACTGGAGGACACGGGAGACGACGGAAAAAAAAGAAAGAAAGAAAAAAAAGAAAGAAAGAAAAAAAGAAAGAAAGAAAAAAAGAAAAGAGAGAAAACAAAGTCTTGAGATGTAAGGCAGGAGCGGACCTGTCTTACGGCAGCTCCTGCCCTTGTTGGTGCCCTGGCATTGGCATTGGCAGTGGCCCGCTAAACTGGCCTGGCCAGGCCCCAACAACAATTGCACAGCAGACGTGATTGGTAATCTGGCCGACCGACTGCCGCGACACGCCGGCGAGTCGCGGCGGTCGACGCTGGCCGCCCTGTCTACCCAGCGTGGGCCAAAACAACAAGGTAAGATAATACGATTAGTCTCCTGTTTACTACGGGAAGCCCAGGCGGAAGGCCTGATAGCGAATGCAGCTGGGCATTGATAGCGTAGAAAAAGACGGCCTATCGGCGGGCGGCCCATCGGCGGGCGGCCCATCGGCAGCAGCAGGCCATACGCAGCGTTGCGACGTTTTCGTGGGGGAGCAGAAGGCATCGTGGCATATACCACGTCATACATCGCATGCGCTGGACGGCGTCCCTTTGAACAAGGCATCCGTCGTGTGTGCGATGCCCTCGGCTCGGCAGTACGGGGGAATGGGGCACGGGGGGCACCTGTTTTGGGACCGCCATCGAGACGTCCTGACCTCACACTTCCCAGCGTCATTACAGCCAATCACCCAAAAGAGCCATGTTGTGCTATGTACTGTTGCTTGGCATAGGGCGTCTTCTGCTTTTTTTAGTGCCGCAGCGCCCCATCCTCCCAGCGTCACCCGCGGCTGCCTAGGATCGCCCCAAACACATCCACGCCGTGGATGCCCAAGCCTGTGCCGACGCCGACGGCGTACGCGCCCACGCTCTTCATCCGTCCAAACCCGGCCGCGTCCGACACGCCGCCGGCGCCGACAATCTGAATGTGGCCCAGCACGGCGGGTTCCGCATCGAGCCGTTTGCGCAGCGTCGCCACGTTGCCGAGCGCGATGGGGTGCAGCGGCGCGCCCGCCATGCCGCCAATGCCCTCGCCGGGGAGGGCCGCCACCGGCTCTGCTGTTGTGTCCGTCATCACCAGGCACGACCCCAGTGTGTTGGTGGCCGTCAGGAAGCTGATGGGGCAGACACCGCCAGGGCCGCCGCCCGGCGCGGATGGCTCGGCCGACGCCCGGAGCGCGCCGATCAGCACGTCAAACTGACCGGCATGGGTGTAGGGCGGGGTCTTGAAGCCCACGGGTATGGCAAGACCATCGTTTGCTGCGGCAACAGAGGCAGCGGCCCCCTGGATGGCTGTCAGGTACGCCAGCAGTGCTGTGCCGTTGTACGCCGGCGGTGGCGCGTTGGGGATGTTGGGGCAGCTGAGGTTGACCTCCATGGCCAGCGGCACAGTCGCGGGCAGCGCGCGCTGCGCAGCGGCGATGCGCTCGTAGCACGCGGCCACATCCTCGGGCGTGCCGGTGACGGAAACCAAAAAGCCTTTTTTCTTCCCTGTCGCTGCTCGGCCGCCGCCTGCCGACGCAATGGCCTGGATGAAGCCCAGGTATTGGTCGAGGGTCAGCGGGCTGTAGCCCAGGGTGTTGAGGCTGGCGTTGCTCTTGGCGGCCGCTGTCGCGGCCGGGTCGTGCGCGGCCGCATCGAAAAGGGCAAACTGGTGGATGTCTGGGTTGTGGGCGAACCCGGCGAGGAGCGACGTGCGCGTCGTGACCGCGCCCGTGTGTGGGCAGTTGTAGAGCTTGGTGAGGTCGGCGAGGTCGGTCGCCCAGGGGTTCGCCGTGTTGAGCAGCGGCGGGTCGATCTCGAGCGGCGGCGGCGGCGGCGACGCAGAGGCAGGCATTGTGTCGTCCGTGGCCGAGGCGAAAAAAGTAAAGGAAAAAATATGGGGGAGGAGGGGAGGAGTGCCCTTGGAGCGCGGGACGGGGGACGGTGGACAGAAGGCGCGTGAGCAAACCAGCCGACAGCTTGGCCACTCCCTTTTGTATTGCTTGTGGTCTTGGGTCGGTTGGTGCGCGGGGTTGGCCGATGGCTGGAGATAAGATAGCGCAGGTTGGCGTTTGATAGTTGATGGGCCGAGAGCAACCGCTTGAGAATGGCACGATCGCGTAAACCGCGTAGAACTGCTGTATTGGGCCACTCGTCCCCGGCTATCCAGCTGTCCGCTCTGGCCGTCTTCCCTAAAAGAGGTCGTCAATGGCCTTGTCGGAGTCCTTCCGGATCAAGTCCACCATGCCCTTCCTCGGTCAGCATTCAAGAGCACAAGTCTCGTAGACGGATTGCATGCCCGTGGCGAGGACGACTCACCTCTGGCATGACGGGCTTGCCGTCATCGCCCTTGACGTAGCGGAACGGCATCTGCGTGCTCTCGTGCTCGTTGAACTTGAGCTCGGGGAAGTCGAGGTAGGAGATTTCTGTCAAGGGAACTGAGACGCCGTTAGCAGGACAGGCAACACAAACGCGTCCTGGGACCAACCCTGGCTGCTCACCCTTCTGCTCGGCAACAATGCGCGTCACTCGCACCGCCGTGT
The DNA here is from genome assembly GCA_019925425.1 of Ophiostoma pallidulum. Classification (NCBI taxonomy): domain Eukaryota; kingdom Fungi; phylum Ascomycota; class Sordariomycetes; order Ophiostomatales; family Ophiostomataceae; genus Ophiostoma; species Ophiostoma pallidulum. The sequence continues at coordinate 58,197 of JADHKO010000056.1, read as the reverse complement.
CCGTCGTCATCTGCATGGGCCCGAGTCGCCGGCCCGTGAAGCCCTTCTTGCGGAGCTCCGACGTGCGGTCTAAGAAAACGGTCAGCACAAGCCAAAGGAGCCAATGGAGCCAGTTAGGCCAGTGGAGCCAATGGCAATACACAACGGGGGGCGTGATGAGACCTACCTCTCGGCGGATCGTCACCGAGAATGCCGCCAAACAGGAACACGTCAAACAGCTCGCCGTCCTCGGGCGCCAGCTCTTGCGCGGCCGCCGGGTCCAGCAGGCACACGCGCGCCTTCGTGGCCGGGTCCTGGCCGTACACCTCCTCGACGCTGCGTGTCTCGGCCGCAAACCCCGGCGTGTCCTTGAGTGCCCGCGGCAGCGTGTGGGCGAGGCTCGCGGGGATCGAAGACAGGCAAAAGCGGCCCGTCTCGCGCGCGATCGTGATGTACTCCAGCTCGGACCACGCACCCAATTCGTCGTCGAGGTGCTCGACAACGTACGTTTTGCCCATTGTGCCGTGGGGAGAGGGGAGCGCAGTCGGATTGGAGGCAGACGCGGTCGGTTCCAGGCAATGTTGACGCGTTCTTGGCCTCTGTCTGCATTTGCTCGCAAAACCTGAAGGAAAAAAATCGACAAATGCGCCGCAGCGAATTTCAGCGCCTCTAGAAAATTACATAAGCGGAGCCGTGGCGGTGGAGACGGCCCCCAGGGCACCCCCCCTCTCTCGCCCTTTCGTCTCGAAGTGCCCAGGATAAAACAAAGCGCCAGGCAAGGTAAAACACAGAAGGCGGCTGTTGTCTGCTTCTCCGCAAAGAGGGGCCTTGCCCGCCTCTGTCGCGGTGTCTCCTGCTCTTTCCCTGCCAACCAGAACGGCACCTATTGAGCACCCGTTTCGGCGACGGCCGGTCGCCCCTTCTTTTCTGTAACGGACACGCCTCGCTAGCTCGCTGGAGTTGGGGGAAGGTGCGGTCTCGCCTTGCGCCTCCTCGATCCGGAAACCCACGGGCCCACCTTTTCTTTTATTACGTCGTGCAGCAAAAAGGGCGCCTTGACCGGTGCGTGTAGAAGTGTACTCGTCAGCTCCAGCGACAAGAGCCGACCGCATTCATACGCGCGCATCCACCAACCGCACTCGCCGTACTATCTTGCGGCGGCGTCTCTGCCGCAACCCGAGGACACCTTTGCCATCTGTCTGTCTCTCTCTCTCCTCTCTCTTCGGCCCGTCCATATTGAAGACTGGCCTTGTCTTTCCCATCTTTCGCGTTCTTCCTTACAGGCTGCTGCGACCGTCTCATCTTGTCGTTTCTGGTGTTCTTCTTCTTTTTTTTTTCTTTTCTTTTTCCCTTTCTTTTTCCTTTTCTTTCTCCTTTTCTTTTTCCTGCTGGCTTCCGCCTCCTATGTCGGGCCGCCGCGATCCTTCAGACACCTCGAGAGGCCATACCTGAGGAAGCGAGTTTTTTCTTTCCTTGCCTCGTTACGGATTTCCTTTTTCGCTTCGTCCCCCCCCCCTTTTCCTCTATACGCACCCCTTGACCTGGTCCACGTCAGCATCCGTCACCGCCAACGACCGTTCTCGACGCTCTCTGCCGGTCGACGAGCGCCATCCGTTCTGTCTTCGTCGCGGCCGACGGGCGTCTCGACGTCTCGCGTCGTTGTCTCTTCTTCCGACCTCCTATCCTATCCCGAGCGAAGCACACGACACATATCCCACATGTGAGAGCGCGCACGAGCACACAAACACATACACACGCTCGCGCACACAATGGTCGCTGCCACGCGCCCGTCATCGGCGTCGCCATGGCGGCGGTGGCCGGCCACCGTCATGGCTGCAGCCGTCGCCATGTCGTCACTGTGGGCCGGCAGCGCCGAGGCCGCTTCGGCGGGTGACTACTTTGTGCACTCGCTGCCGGGTGCGCCGCCCGGGCCGCTCCTCAAGATGCACGCGGGGCACATCGAAATCGCCCCTGAGCACAACGGCAACATGTTCTTCTGGCACTTTCAGAACAAGCACATTGCCAACCGCCAACGAACGGTCATCTGGCTGAACGGCGGGCCCGGCTGCAGTTCGGAGGACGGCGCCATGATGGAGCTGGGGCCCTATCGCCTCAAGGACGAGAACACGCTGGTCTACAATGACGGCGCATGGAACGAGTTTGCCAACGTCATGTTTGTCGACAACCCGGTCGGCACGGGCTTTAGCTACGTCGATACCGACAGCTACGTCCAAGACCTAGACGAGATGGCCGCCCAGTTTATCGCGTTCCTGGAGAAGTGGTTTGCGCTCTTCCCGGAATACGAAAACGACGATGTAGGTTATGCGGCAGGGAGACGAAAAGGGTGACGCGGAGGACGAAGCTAACGTTTTCACCAGCTCTACCTGGCGGGCGAGTCGTTTGCCGGCCAGCACATCCCCTACATTGCCAAGTACATTCTCGAACGCAACAAGAAACCGGCTGTCGAGCACCAGTGGATGCTCAAGGGCCTGCTCATTGGCAATGGCTGGATCTCGCCGCCGGAGCAGTATGAAGCGTATCTTGACTTCGCCTACGAGAAGAACCTCATCAGCAAGGACTCGGACATCGCCAACCGGCTCGAGACGCAGCGCCGCATCTGCCAAAAGGAGCTCGCTACCAGCAATCAGAGCGTCGACATCGCGGCGTGCGAGTCCATCCTGCAGCAGCTGCTCCAGCTGACAAACCGCAACAAGGGCAACGACCAGGACTGCGTCAACATCTACGACGTGCGTCTGCGCGACACGTTCCCGAGCTGCGGCATGAACTGGCCGCCCGACCTCAAATACCTGACCCGGTACCTGCGCCGGGACGACGTCATCAAGGCGCTGCACGTCAACCCCAACAAGAACACCGGGTGGTCCGAGTGCAACGGCAACGTCGGCTCCCACTTCCGCGACGTCAAGTCCGTCGCGGCCATCACCTTTTTGCCGGACCTGCTGGCCGCGGTTCCCGTGGTGCTGTTCTCGGGCGCCGAGGACCTCATCTGCAACCACCTGGGCACGGAGGCGCTCATCGGCAACATGCAGTGGAACGGTGGCAAGGGCTTCGAGGTGTCGCCGGGCAACTGGGCGCCGCGCCGGGAGTGGACGTTTGAGGGCGCCAACGCCGGCTTCTGGCAGGAGGCGCGCAACCTGACGTATGTGCTGTTCCACAACGCGTCGCACATGGTGCCCTTTGACTACCCGCGGCGCACGCGCGACATGCTGGACCGGTTCATGGGCGTGGACATTAGCAGCATCGGCGGCACGCCCACGGACTCGCGCCTGGACGGCGAAAAGGGCGTCGAGACCACCGTCGGCGGCGCGGCCGGCAACAGCACGTCGCAGCAGGCGGCGGAGCAGGCCAAGCTGGACGCCGCCAAGTGGCAGGCGTACCGCAAGAGCGGTGAGATCGTGCTGGTGATTGTCGCCGTCGCGGCGTCTGCGTGGGGGTACTATGTGTTCCGCGAGCGCCGCAAGGCCCGCCGCGCGGGCTACCGCGGCGTGGCCTCGGGTGCGTCGCCGTCGTCGTCGAGCACGCGGCTGTCGATGGCGCAGAACGGGTCGGGCGCGGCGGGCGGCGGGCGGCATGGCCGCAATGGCCGCAGCGGCTCGCGCCTGGAGAGTTTCCGGCTGCGGGGGTCGGGCCGCGACCTGGAGGCGGGCGACTTTGACGAGAGCGAGCTGGACGACCTGCACGTGGTGACGCCGACCGAGGAGGACCGGCGGTACAGCGTAGGCGGGGACAGCGACGAGGACGGGGAGGCGACGGAGGAGGGGGCGCCCAACGGTGCCGATGTGAAGACAAAGGACCAGACCAAGACCACGGACGAGTCCAAGACCAAGGATGGATCCAATGGACGGTAGAAAGGGGGAGAGGGAGGGGGGAGTAGAAGGGGGGCTTATGGAAAGGTCTTTCAGAGCTCAAGCACGAGTGGCAGAGGAGATTTTTTGCATAACCAATGTTACTGGGAGTTTGAAAACAGAGAGGCTTTGTAAAGACAACACATACATATGGCAACAGTTTTCTTCTTTTCTTTTTGGTTTTCAGACACATTTCCACCCCTCGTCTGTGGCGTAGCCAGCTGCCAGCTTGTTTCTTCCCTTTGTCGTCTAGAAGAAGACGTCTTCTCACTATTGTTTCTGCTAGAGTGGGAGGATGAGGCCCTGTCGAAAGCTTCCCATGGTCTCCTCCCTATCAGAGCCTGTTATGGGCAACGCCGCTCGTACCAGGCAGACGCTTTCCATCATCGCCCTCCGTATTCTCGTATACGTGCGAGTGTTCGTCGTCGACCCCGTGCCGGCATCGGACAGAACCGGGATCGGTGTTCGAAAATAACTGGGAAGGCAGGGGTTCTCGCAAAAAAAAAAAGGCAACGAAAATGCTCAAAAGAAAAAAGCCACCCAAGAGCTTGCCGTCCGAAGGCGTCAGCTTCAGCCTCGGCCGAAGAAGACCGCCGACGGCCCCTTTTTTTCCCTCTATTTCCTGAGGAAGCTTCCCGCAGAAGAGGACAGCTATCTAAGCGTACTTGGAGAGGAATGGAGAGAGCGCACGAGGCCCAATGCCTCTTTTCCGTCCTCTCTGGTGGAAGGTCCTACGCTGCTGTTTGCCGATGTCGGTGGGCTTCGAAGCAGCCAGAAACGTCCACGCGAAAGCAGAGTGACACCGTTCCTATGTCATAGTGGAGATTTCTCTCCTGCGGGCAGGGCTGGTTACTCCAGGCCAGGCCCACTCGAAACTCCACAGAGCTCCCTTATCGAATGCCCCTGCAGCGGTGTGTCTGGCCGCGCTGGCCTTGGCCGCTGCTGCGATAAAGCTCTCCTGGTTTGCGCCAGACGAGGCGCCATTTCGTCACCGGAACCGTCCACGCAGCCCCCGCCATCCCCTCTCCCAATCACCCCATTCGAAGCGCGATGGCTTGTGGCTGGAGGCCAGCAGCAAAGGTCACTCTCTTTTGCGGATAAGCATCGTCCAACAAGGCACGGGCAGTTGGACGCTGCGTGGTGCTTTCTTCTTTTCGCGGTGAGAAGTGCCGAGGTGAGCTGGGGGGCTTGACGATCGTTGCGTGTTTTGGCCCCCCTCCCCAACAGCTCCGCGACACCACAGGCCACCCCACCACCTCTCGCCCGCACTCAGTGTTCTCGCACATTCTGCTCTCTACCAGTATCTGCGAATACTGTCTCAGACGTCCGCCACAAGGCGGGGCCAAAACCGTTTCAGTGACCGCGCAAAGAGGCCAGGCCAGGCCAGACGGCGTTGCCGGATCACTCTGCTTGTTTCCTCGGCGTTGTCTTCCTTCTCAGAAAGCGTCCAATACATATTAGATAATAGCTCCAAGTGCGCAAAATGGGCAGAAGAGTCAAGGAAATAGAAGAACCTGGTCTTGTGACCCGCGGTGTAAGCGTAAGTACAGGTAGGATCCTTTGACTCACCCTTTGCGGCCCTGGGAAAACAGGGCCTGGCTATAGCGGCCCCACCACGAAAGAGGGAATCTACAAACGCATCCCCCAAGCGCCTGCTGCCACGCCCTCGTGCTCCCTGCAGCCCTGTCCCACGAGTCGAGGGGAGCTGGCCACAGCCCGCAAGCTTTGGCAGCTTCAGCTTGAACCTTATCTACGAATTGGCGAGAGGAACTTGCCGGAAACAGGAAAAGCGAGAGGCACAGAGAGAGGGAAGAAGGGGGGCGAGCACCCTTCCTTTTCCCCTGCTGCAAACGGGGGTCCTGGGCGAGGAGGAGGGGTGGCACGGCGGCCGGTGGCACGGCGCGCGCAATCTCCCATCGTATGTTGTTTGTAGGGGCTGTCAGGCCAGTGAGCGCTGTCCCGAAACCTGGGGCAGAGTCAGGGAACAGAAAGGACAAAGAACCAAGACAGTCAAAAAAGAAAGCGACGACGGGACAGAGTGAGACAAGAAGGGCGCGCGAACTGGGGGGGAAACGGGGACGGGGCGTTTTGGTTCTTCCTCTTTGCCTTTGTCATCGCTGCTCACGCGGCCCCTTGGCCTTTGTGGGTCGTAGGCGCCCGACCGACCCGCCTGTGTGAGTACGGAGGCGTAGTGGTAGTGCTCGTACTACGTATTGCACGAAAGTGCTCGTGAGAACAGCGCGAGAACGACAGAGAGAAGAGAGAGAGAGAGAGAGAGACAGCTTTACGTCAGGGTCCACAAGCAGTACGCCCCCATAACACCAACACCCACTCCCCACTTGCCCTGCACGTCTCTCTCTGCGACAGCCTAGCGTGGGCCAGTTTTGCGGGGTAATACTGCATGGGTGCGCGCGTGTGTGCGGCTGTCGGGTGCTGGAAGGAACAGCCGGGCGCCGGGCAGTAAGCAGCGCAAAAGAGGGAAAGAACGATCGAGAAGGTACAGCCTAGGAGCTAACGATTAATGGAGAACAAAGGAAGCTCGAGTGGGTCACGCCTGATGTCACAGCCAGCAGAGGGATTGCGCCGTGCATCGCTGCGTGCGACGCATGGAGAGCGTGCGAACGAAGCACATCACAGGAGGGGGCGGGCGGCCAATTGAGTCTCGGTATGGGACGGATGAGACGCCGGAAAGACAGGCACAAGGCGAGACAAGAAACACCGTTCAATTGGGGGGGTAGAGAGGGGGTTTACGGAGTAGAGACTGAGACAGAGAGACAGAGAGATAGAGAGACAGAGAGACAGAGAGATAGACGGACAGACGGACAGACGGATGACTGTCTGTATCTAGGGTAATCCCAGCAAGTGTTTTTCCACAGCAAACAGGCGTCCAGGCAGACACCTCGCATTCCACACAGCGGCGAGCAACCCGGCGCTGCCCCAGCGCGGCGACACCCCGTGATCAAAAGCAAATTGGGGCAGGAGAGGGGATTGGAGGGAAGGGGGGAAGGAGGGCCTGGGCCGGGCGGGTGACTTTGTTCCCGGTGTACTCCGTATCCTTTGCTCTTTCCTTCTTTCTGTTTTTTGTTGGGAAACAGACAAAAGGGAGAAGACGACCATCTGGCATGGCAACAGCACCAAAGCCGTGGCGGCCGCGCCTGCCTCCCCCCCCTGGCTGCGTCAGGTCACGCGACTGCAATTCGCCGTCGTCCCAATGAGAGACGTCACCGCACCGCGCTCGCCTGACCCAGAGTGGGGGGTGGGCAGCAGAAGCTATTATGGAGTACGACGACGCGGGAAAGAGCGACCCACGAAGGGGAGCTGCGGCTGGCGGCAGGTGTGCAGTGTGCAGTGTGCAGTGTGCAGTGTGCAGTGGGCAGTGTGGAGCATCGCCTGTGGGCTGTTCGTGAGGCATCTCGCTATTGCCCTTTGGTTCCTTCTCGTTCTGTGGCCACGCTGCAGCCCGCGCAGCCTCCCCCTCCCTCCTTCCCCGTCCGGCTTCCACGTCCCGCGGCCCTCGTCGACCTTTAAAATGGTTCCTGCCACCCGCCTCCCCTCCGCATCCTTCTCTCCCTCTCTCTTCCTTCGTTCCACACCATCACAGGTCCAACCAGCAACCACTCTTCTTCCTGCTCTTCGTCCTCTTCTTCCTGTTGCTCGTCTTCATCCTCGTCCTCTTTTCTCTCCCGTTTCGTTTGTCTCTTGGCAACTGCCTCTGCCTCTCTGACTGACTCTCTGTCTCCCCAATTTCTGCCTTTCTGCCTCTCTTCTCACCATCCATCTTCCCTCTTCTGTCTTTTTTTTCCTTTTTCCTTTTTCCTCTTCCCCTTCTCATCAAGCCGACGGCTAGGCCCCCCCAAAGACCAATCACACCCGTCTCTCCTCACGCTTGTTGCCCTCCAACACCACGCTCCTCCCTTGAGTCTTTTTCCTTTGTCCCCCTCGACCCCTCGACCCCTCGACTCGTCCTCCTCGACATCGATCCCTTCCTCCCTCTCTGCGTTCTTATCCCTTTTGTTCTTCTTGTCTCCTGGCTCCGTCGTCATCCACCCACACCTCTGGCCGTTATCTCGTCATCTCGTCATCTCGTCCTCCTCGTCTTCCCAGGCACACTCTTTCTCGTCCAACTCCAACGCCATCCGTTGCATCCATCGGACCATCTCGGATCGCCATCCTTTGATCGTCCCTGATATTCCTCGCCCTCAATCATAAACAGTGCGTCTCTTGCCATATCTCTATCGTCTAGCCCGATCCTCCCATCTTCCATCCCTCCCCCTTTTCTTTCCAACCAGTCTTGCCGGAAATACGTCTCTCTTCCCATCCTCCCTGTCCCTTGATTTCTCCTTATACCCAGCCCACCTCACTTTCTTTTTCCTTGTACACAATCCTTCTTCATCAGTACCCCGCACCCCGTCATTCAAAAAGAGGTCGCCCCCCTTTCTCTTGCATCTTCTGAAAGGTGTATCCAAGCATTGCTCATCTACCTCCGTTTTCTCCATTGTCCATTCCCCAAGCAGTCAGTGCCCCTGTCTACTCCATCCCTGCATTGTCTCAAGAAACGTCAAAAGCACCGTCTGCACCCTCTGCACCCTCTGCACCCTCCACTTCTGCACCCCTCCACCCCTGTGGTATACAAATGCTAACAAAGGCAGTGACTCGCTCCCACAAGTTCAACGACCGCCCGCGTGGTGAGCTGGCTGAAGGCTACTCGCCCGATGACAACCTCCCCAAGTTCTTTGCCAAAAACGGCTTTGCCGACACAGACCCCAAGAAAACCAAGAAGAACGGCAACGGCAAGGGCAACTGGGGCGGCGTGGGCGAGGAGGTCGTCGACGAGCAGTTCAACTTTACCAACGCTCGTCGCCGCTCCAACAGCAGCTCCATGACCAACGACATCAAGAACTTCAAGACCAAGTTTGATGTCAATGAGCCTGAGCCCGTCTTTGAAGAGGACATCCACGGCCCTCTCGACGATGACGACGACGTGCTCCATTCCACGGACTCGAACTCGACCGCCGACAGCTCCGTCGACATGAAGAACTAGCAAACTGCAGAGTCTTCATACAAGCTGGGGATGGGAGCATTGTCTCCCACCCCCGAAACGGCTTCCCTTTGTGGCACATTTTCTCGTCTCATCGCCAGCCATTTCGACTTATTATTGTTGCCTTTCTGATATTTTGGTGTGCGGGAACCAAGGAATTTGCACGTGTATAGCTTTTTTTCCCAACGACGGTGGCATGGGACCACGGACGGCACGGGGTATGGATTTACGGGAAAATGCTTCACGAAATACAGCTGAGCCCCTTTCCCCCTTTTTGCCGTGTGTTTGTGGACTACGCAACACCACGCAAAGGGATTGGCGGCCAGCCTCACGGCGACGCGAATGTATTATTATTGACGATATATTGCGCGGCTCGGAAAATATAACGAAACCTTTTTCTTTCTTTTTTTTCGTCTTTTTTTTCCACGGTTGAAATGGTGATGGGGGAGGCCGTGTCTCTACCGAGTCATGTCCGCGATGAAATACAATAATGTCTTTTACCATGAAAAAGAAGAACAGAAAGAGCGCCGCTGTCACCGTGTCCCTATCGTACAATATCAAAACACAGCCGTGCCGCTCCGCAGTGCTATGCTCCACGTCACGAGGTAGACAGGCGTGCTCTTCTGCTCCAACATGGCCCCAAAGACCCACGCCGCCTTCTTGGCCCGCTCGCCCTCCACCTTGACGGTGCCGATGCGCAGGCACGTCGGCACGCGCTCCTCCGCACCGGCCCCGAGTGGTCCGTCGTCGAGGTCGACGCCCACCGGCAGCACGACGCCGCCGCCGTCCTCGTCCACGACGTACGGCAGCGTCACAAACTGCGTCGGCCCGGTCGTGCCCTTCCGGTCGCTGCTGCTCTCTTCGTCTGCGTCCCCGGGTTTCCGCCCCGCAATGCGTGCCGCCATCTTGGCGGCGAGCGCCCGCACGGCGCGCTCTGCGCTCGCCCGGTCCTCAGTGGGGTCGACGCCGCCGCCGCCGCCGCTGCTGCTCTGCTCGGTGGCCTCGTGCTCGGCTTGGATGCGCTTCGTGCCCGTCAAAATCTCCTGCCGAAACGTCACCGTCGGCACCGTCAGCGCCGCGTCGTCGTCGTCGTCGTCGTCGTAGTCCTCCTCCTCCTCCTCCGCCTCCTCCTCCTTTCCCCCCCCGGCCCCTTCCCCGCCGCAGGACGCGAGCGCGCCGAGCATCGCCGTCCGCAGCGCCGGCGGGCACGCCACGAGCGCCACGTCGTCGAGGATCACACGCACGGTCGCCGTCGTGGTCGCCGTCGTCTTGCTCGTCTTCGTCGCCGTGGCCTCCTCCCGCTTGCTGTTCGCAAAGCTCACGAGGGCGTGCGTCCACAGGGGCCCCACGGCGCGCGCGCGCCGGTCAATCTCCACGGCCGTCGCGGGCCGCACAAACTTGGGGCCCGGCGCCACGAGCCGCCACGGGATCTGCTGGTCCGCCTTGGTCAGCTTCGGTGCTGACGCCGGTTGTAGCGGTTGCTGCGGTTGCTGCGGTTGCTGCGGTGGGAGCACGTCCGGCGCCGCCCCGGGCAGGTACAGGCCGCGGCGGAGGGCGTCGACCAGGAGCTGCGCGCCCAGCGGCGCCAGCACGCGGTGGAGGTCGGCGGCCGTGCTGCGGGGCGCAATCTCCAGCCCGGCCGGCGGCGGCCCCTGCAGGAGGCGGCGGCCGCCGTCAAAGGTCGTCTCGTCCAGCGTCTGCACGGTGACGCCGGTGTGCGTGCGCCCCAGCAGCAGCGCGTGCTCGATGGGCGTGGCGCCGTGCAGGTCCGGCAGCAGCGACGGGTGCACATTGAGGCCGCCGTACCGGGCCGCCCGCAGCAGGCGCGGCGGCACAAACAGCCCGAACGAGACGGCCACGATCAGGTTGATGGGTGCCGGCTGCGCCGGCGGGGTCCACTGCGTAAAGGTGTCGCGCTCGTGGACGCGCAGTGCCAGCCGCGTGGCCAGCCGCTGGACGGGGCCTGAAAAAAAAAGTCAGCGAACATCCAGGATGGAGGGGGGGGGGGGTTCTTTTTCCGCCTCCTCATGCCTCGTGCAGCTGCTGCTGGACTCACTCTCGACGAGTTTTTTGAGGCCCCGGCCCGTGCGCTTCGCAGGCCGCACGACGACATCGATCGAGGCGATGCGGCCCGGGGCATCGGTGTCCACGTCGGCGTCTGTGTCGCGGCCGGGTCCCGCCGACGGCAACTGTGCCAAGCGCTGGCGGTGCATCTCGTCGTACAGCGCCTGCAGGGAGGCGCAGCTGAACTCGTCGGAGCCGCAGAAGAGGATGCGGAGCGGCTCGTGGGGCGTCGAGGACGGCGCCGTCGAGTAGCGGCGGTGCTGCCATTGTTGCTGCTGCTGTCGCTGCCGCTGCCGCTGCCGCGGAAGGGAAACGCGGCCGGGCGGCGGGAGCAACGAGGCCGAGGCGAGTCGTGCGAGGCACCACAAGGCTGGCCGCGACTGGCGACCCAGGGCCGGTCGCCGCATTGGTGGAGTGACGATCATTGTGCCGCAGATCGCATGGTGAAGCGCCTTGACTATTTATATATGTCTGGGGGGCCCGTGGACGTCCTGGGCGGATTTTGCGTGAGGTGACGTTGAAAGAGCGTTGCGATGCCCAGAAAAGCGCCGGCTGCTGTGGGGCTAAACAGTTGTCGGCTCCACACCGGCATCCACAGCCAAACTCATCGCATATGCAGCGGTCTTCGAGACCACACAGACAAGAGGTGTTATTGTAGTAGCATCAACAGTCTCGCATAATCTTTTGCAGGATCGTAAACGTCTTTTTTTTTCTCGGCTCCATTTTTAAAAGCTGTTCGACAAGGCTGGCGAATATCACGAGCCGGTTTTGGGGACCGTCGCCCAACAATCGATCCAGATGAAAACCTACGCCCAACAGATGACAAAAGAAACCAAAAGCATGTCGTTGTCCTCATGAATGCAAAAGGTAAAAACAAGAAACTCTAAAGAATAGGGGGGTTCTGAAAGAAAAGAAAAATAGAAGAAGAAAAACCAAGACTCGCTGGATGCTCCCATGCCCATGCCAACAGCAAGGCTTCTCTCTCCTCCTTTTTTTTGGGTTCCATAGTCGAGCCCCATGCCCCCCCCCCCTCCCCCCGAGCCCTCATATAATGATCAGCTCGTCGTCGTCGTCATCGTCACCGCCTGCCCCAAGACCTGTCGTCCCCAGGCTCTCCCGTCCGGCCTCGCGAATGCCCTTGTCCCCGAGCAGGAACCGCGTCTTCTTACGGACCGGCGACCGCTCGGGTGGCGCCAAGACCGGCGTCGATGCAGAGCTCGACAGCGTCCCCGCCGCGCGCTTGAAGCTGTTCTCGATCGTGAGGTTGTTCGCCAGCGTTTCGCCGTCCTTCATGCGGCCCAGCTTTGCGCGCAGGTTCGAGCCCCAGCCGAAGCCGTTGGTGCGGCCGGCGTCGGCTGTGCCGGCGGCGCGAGAGCTGACCGACCCTCCGTCTGTGCCCGCGGCCGCGCCGCTCGACAGCGACGACTGCGGCCGCTTGCGCTTGGGCGGGCCGAGATGGACGACCGGCGCGGAGCCGCCCGACGACTTGGCTCCGTCGAGGTCCGGGGTATTGTTGCTAATGTTGAGGCCGCTGCCGCCGCCGCCGCCGCCGCCGCCGCCGCCGCCACGTCTTGCCGCAATCGACGAAAGAAGACTGGCCCGTGATGCTGCCGCCTGTTCGGCCACGGTCCCCACAGTCGTCGTGGACGAAGCCGCCGACAGCTGTGAGAGCGTCGACCGCGTCGCCGCGGACGAGGAGGCAATCGAGGAGGCCGAGGCAGATTCGGACGTCGATCCCGAACCTTTTGTCTTCCGGGAAGAAGCGGCAGCAGCAGCAGCAGCATCAGCGGCCTTCTGCTTCTCCCGCGCTGCCAATCGCATGTAGTCCCGGCCGGCGCCCGACCCCATCTCGCCGAGCTTGCGCGCAATGTCCGACTCGCGCTCCTTGGCAGCCAGCCGCCGCTTGATGCCCTCCTGCCGCTCGACCTTGTCGGCGTAGCCGCCGTTCACAGCCTCGTCGCCAATGAGCGAGCTGGCGCTGGCGCGCTGGCCTGCGACGTACCACTGGCTCTGGGAAAAGCCGTCGTAGCCCGAGTTGGCGTGGCCGGTGTTGTTGTTGCTGCTATTGCCACCACCACCCCGGCCATTGTAGCCCCCCCGCCCGCCGCCACGTCCGCCGCGACCACCACGGCCCCCACCAGAGCGCGACTCTCCGGCGGAGCCAAAGCCGGCAGCGCCGTTGAGCTCATTGCGGCCGGCCCGCATCTTCTTTGCGGCCTCGTTGACGTGGTACTCGCAGAACTCGGTGCGCTTGCCGTTGACCCAGGTGCCGCACTGGTGGCCGTCGCGCTTGACAGACTTGCAGTAGCCGAGGTCCCGCGCGATGCCGATTTCCAGGATGGTGTCGCTGTCCGAGTTGATCACGAGGCTCCAGCGGCCGGTGTCGTGGCGGCCTGGCGGCGGCGGCATGATGCCCGGGTTGAGGATGGCGACAACGGTGCCCGGCGAGAGCTTCCAGAAGCGGTCAAACCCCGACTTGAACAGGAACAGCTCGATCTGGTAGGTCAGGTCGACGAGCGTCAGCACCATGTACTTGCCGCGGTCTTGCTGCTGCGCATTGGTGCCCCCGGCGACGGGCTTGTGCGACCGCGGGTCTGACTTTTCGGCGACAATGGCGAGGACGACAACATCTGTCTCGACTTCGGGCAGCTCAAAGTACGGGGCCTTGACCTGGCGGAGGAGGTCCTGGATGGCAAATGTCGTCTTGCCTGTCACGGAGCGCGTCACCACAGAATGGGGAAGGATGCGGCGTGCTAGGTGGAAGCCGCTGTAGGGCTCGAAGGACGCCGGGTCCGAGGTGGTGGTGGTGCTGCTTCCGCCCTCCGGAGGTGCTTGGTTCTCATCTCCGTACTTTGACCGCAGGTTGGGCGTTGTGTTGCTGCGGCGCAGCAGGGTGCTGCCGGCGGTTCGGCCGGTGGCGGCCGCCACGATGTCGTCGCGGCTGTACTGCGCCGGACCTTCGTCGACGACGGGGATGTCGACGGCCTTGGACTTGTACTGGTTCATCTCATCCTTGCCGACGGGAAAGGCCGACGTCCGCAGCTGCTGGATTTTTTCCGTCTTTTCCTGGCGCGCCGCCTCTTGGTTGCGCGCGGCGGCCAACCGCTCGTTGAAACTCAGCGGTGCCGGTGCCTGCTCCTTTTGCGGTGCCGCCCGGGCTCCGTACGACAGCGACGCACCCCCCGCTCCTCCTAATCCACTCGAACTGCTGGCGCTGCCCGCCAGTCCTCGCCGGAAAGACGATGGAGGCCGTTTCAGCGACACATCCTGCCCGCGCAGCCCCTTGTCGATGCCCAGCAGAACCCGCTTCGGCGACTTTTGTGTGGCGCTCTCTGCCATCGGCCGTTCCCGCCGGACCGGCGAAGCCGGCACTTCCACGGTGCTGCGTTGCGGTGATCGCGGGTTGTGGAACGTGGCGGCACTGCTCGCGGCCCCTATTCGGGCCGTGCCTTGTGTAGATCGGACAGATGCGGATGCCGATGCGGGTGCCGACGCTGCTGCTCCGGCTGCGGCAGCTGACTTCTGTGCCTTGGCAGCCTGCAGCTTTTTCAATCGAAGCTTGGCCTGGATCTCTTGCAGCTGGAGTCGAAGGGTCTCCTCGTCCTCTTCGTCCTCCTCGTCCTCCGCCCCCTCCCCCTCGTCTTCGTCCCCTCCTCTGCTGCTGCCGGCGTCGACACCCATGTTGTCGAATCGGTAGCTGCCGGCCTGGCGTGTCCGAAGCGGCGACGGTGACGTCCTGGACGAATTCAGGGCTCGTAACCGTGCACGGCCGCCAGGTGTGCTGAGGAGGACTTCGTGGGGGGATCGAGGTGGCCACTGGGCCTCGGCTGCCGGGGATTCTGGGAGAGGAGCAGCGCGCACGGGTTAGCCAACAACAACCGCTTCATGGCTCCCAGCAAAAGGCCGCGAAGAGCAATGCGTCGGACACTCACTGGGCAGCATAGCAGCCGTTTTCGAGCGCGCGGAGCGGAAACCTCAGAGCAGGCTAAACGCCAGGCGGCAAAAGGCAAGAGGCAAAAGGCAAAACGAGGGGAGTGGATGGCGAGCAGCAAGCCCGGAAGCCAGCATCGAGAGAGCGCAGGCGAGACGCGAGGAGGAAGGGAAACAGAGGACAGGACGAGAGCGTTGTTGTTTACCCTTTGCGTCTGCCCGGGACGCCTGACGGCACAGGGACGGCAGGGGTGTTTCGGTGAGGCCTGCTATTGGGCGTGTCTGGCACGGGAGAGCCTGCAGGAACGGTAGGGGTGCTGATGGTGTGTTTGTGTGTTCGGATGGTCGTGTGGCACGGCGTCGGACGGGTCAAGGCAGAGGGCGTCCGGCGTCTCGTGTGTATCGTGAACGGGTAGAGAGAGCGGCGGCTTCGTCAGAGAATGGGCACATGCATTGGGCTAGCCGTGTCGAAGAGGCTTATCGACGATAAACGTCGGCCAAGAGCTAAGATGCGGTGTGCTTCGGCATGGTCCTCGTTGGCCGAAGTGGCGTCCAAAGCGAGGCGTCTCCAGAAAAGGGATTCAGGGCGCCCTAGTGACGGTGCGACGCGTTCCAGACGCGTCCCTGGTGTGGCACAACGCGCCGGATTATGTCAGCCATTAGATGGGCAGCCTTTCACCTCCTCGACCACATTGACCCCATCTCTTGCGTTTCGCGGCGAGGGGACAGCTACAGCTGCGACGGTTTCGTGGGATTGAACAAAAAGAGCATCTTGATTCAGCTCTTGCCCTCCACCCAGCTTACTCAACACACGCTGCATCGCACACGCAATGGCCCCCCGAGCCACGCGCACCACGCGCAACACGAAGGGCGCTGCCCCCGACGGCGCCGCGACAGCAGCTTCGCCGGCCCAGTCGAAGTACACGCTCGACGCCGAGAGCACCAGCCCGCCGCAGCTGTTTGTGCTGCCGAAACGGGCGACGGCCGACGCCCGCATCGTGACGCTGCCGCATCCGCGGTACGCAGCCAGGCCGACGCGGTTTCTCGTCTGCCCGGAAACGGGCGTCTACGAGTTCACTCGGGTTGCCAGTCCCAAGACGGCGCCGCGCAGCTGGCTGATTGCTGGGGAGGCGGGGGCGAAGGACGGAGAAGCGCAAGAGACAAAGACGGTCGGCCCAGAGGAGAGCAGCAGTAGCAGCAGCAGCAGCAGCAGCACCGCCAGCGCCTCCGCGCCAGGGGCCGTCTTCGCATCGCACACGACCCAGGACGCCGACCTCTTTGTGGCCACCGCCGTCGACCCGCTGTTCCTCGTCCTGCCCGCTCTCGCTGCCGCAAGCCCGCGCGCCTCGTCGCCGTCCGAGTCCGACGACGCGCGCGCGTCGTCGCGGCGGCCACGCAACGGCGGCAAGCGCATGTTCCTGACGGCCGACGACCACCTCGACGCGCTGCCGCAGGAGGACGGGTCGTCGCACCTCGCGCAGCTGCTGCGCGACCAGCCCGCGGTGCAGGCGCTGTTTACGGCGCGCATGGCGGTCGTCTGCGACACCGTGGCGGCGGGCGACGAGACCATGTACCGGCTCAACGAGGACAAGCTGCTGCTGGCGCTCCTGGCCAAGGCACAGCGCACCAGCCAGCACCTGCCGGCGAGCCTCGTGGCGCGGTTCGTGACCAAGGTGCTGGAGGCGCCGCTGCAGAGCACCCGGTCGGCAGCGGTGGCGGCCTGCGCACACGGCTCGTCGACGCCGCTGTCGACGTCGGGCTCGGTCGACTCCTCGGGCGGCGAGTCGCAGCAGTCGACAACAACAACAACAACAACGGCCGGCTCTGTGTCGACGGCCGCCACGTCCGTGGCCGGCGACGACGTGCACGCCGCCATGCAGGCGTCGGACGAGGTGGTCGCGCTGCAGCAGCTGCGCGTCGCCTTCCAGTTCATCTGCTCGCGGTACGTGCCGCCGGGCGTCGCGGCCCTGCTGCAGACGAAGCTCCAGGGACGGGCGGGCGGCGTGGACTTTGCGCCGCTCGACGCCTACCTGGCCAAGCTGGCGGCGCTGCGGCAGGAGACGACGCTGGCGCGGTCGGCGGCGCTCGACTACGCAGGGCGGAAGCGCGGCCTCGAGGACGACGACGACGACGACCGCGCCGAGAAGCGGCGCAAGCAGCAGGAAGAGGAGAAGCGCAAGAAGGCGGGCGAGAGCCGGGGCGTGCGGGATCTCAAAAAGGTCAACGTGAAGGGGATGAAGAAGATGAGCGATTTTTTCAAGAAGATGTAGAAGGTGGTCGGCACTTTCTCCCCCCCTCTTTCTTTTCTCTTGACGGGCAAGGACATGGCAGGATACGGCAGTTGGGCGTTATGGGATATTCCAGGGATATATATGCTTGCTTCCTCCCTCTTCCGTTTAAAGCGCGGTTTGTTCATTAATCGTTACTAGCAACGTTGGCTTTTCTTGCAAATACCACAAACGACTGACTCTCCAGCTCATCGTACACCACGCCCGCCAGCCCTGGCTCCTCTTGTCGTGCCTAGGCCGCGGCCAATGTTGGATCCGCTCCGCGACCCGTAGACGCCACTGCCGCTGGTGCTGCTGCTCCGGCCCAGCCCGCCCGCCGTGCTGCTTGAGCCGAAGGAGCCCCCGCGTGTCGTGCTCGACCCCCGTGTTGTTCCGTAGACTGTGCGTCCCACGCGGGCGCCGCGCAGCCCGCTCCGTAAGCCCCGTGCGCCAGACATTCCTCCCGCCGCCGCCGACGACGACGATGTTGACGACGCCGCGCCCCCGGCCAGCCGCCGCCGGTCCTCCTCTTCGGATTTCCGCCTCGCCTCGTCGCGCCGCCGCTGTGCCTCCGCCGCGCGGCGCTCGGCCTCCTGCTGGCGTTGCAGGGCCTCGGCCTCGAGATCGTGCAGGTCCTGGGTGGCGCCCTTCCACTGCGGATCCAGCAGCAGGCGCTGGCTGTGCTCGGTCTGCGACAGTAGGCGCGTCCAGGTGTTGAGGAGGGTCGATGCGTTGCCGACGGTCTGGGAGACAGTCTGCAGGGCTCGGTCAGCGCAGGGAAGGGGGAGGGGGGGGGACATGGATGGATCCCACCTTCATGTTCCCTCGGGACTGCTCGAGCGTGGCGATGACGCCCTCGATGACCTGGTTGATCTGGCGCACGCCGGCGAGCTCGCGCGTCAGCGCCGCATCGCGGGCCTCCTCGGCGTCAAAGGCATGCGGCAGCGGCTGCGGCTGCGGCTGCGGCGTCTTGGGCGTCTTGGGCGTCTTGGGCCGGTCGTCGCTGCGTCCGTAGTAGGCGGCGGTGGGCGGCTCCGCGACCGGCGACGACGAAAAGAGATCCGAGCTGTCCATGCGCGCGAGGGACGAGAGCGGCGATGCTGTTCGGCTGGATGGTGGTCGATGCCAGCCTTGCTCGGGCCGCAATGACGTGGATTGTTTGCGGCTGTGGCTGTGGGATCCTCCTTCGTCTGCCGTTGCCCAGCAGAGGCTCTTCTGGGTCTGCTCGGTCCCAAATGACGTTTTGTGTCGCTTCCGTCGTTTGATCGTCCCGGCCTGCACGCCCTTGCTTTGCTGCTGCGGCTGCTGCAACTCGCCCTCTGCTGTTGGGGACTTTGGGACTTTGGGGCGGGGCAGGGCAATGCGTCGGCTCGTGATTGGCCCTGGCCGCTACAGAACTCGTGTGTTGTGGGTCCGCCGCACCAAGACGCGTCTTTCACGCGTCAGTTTCGCTCCGTCCTTTCCCCATCAGGCGGCCTTCTGTGTGCTCTGCCGGCGGGGGGAGATTGGGCCATTCATTCCTTCATTGTGTGGGTCTCCACTTAAACATGCAGGAAGGAGGTTGGCACCAAAACCAGCCGTGCGGCCAGGAAAGCACCCCCCTGCATCCCCTGTATTATCCCCTGCACGAGCCCCGTTCCACCCTAGCGACAAAACAGCCGGCCGAGCATCCCCAGCCACCGATTTCCTCGTTTTTTCCCTCGACACCCGGCTGCCCGCCCTCGCGCTCGTCCTGCTGTTCCCCATCGTCCACATCCACCCTCGGCGCCCGTGTTTGTTTTTTCCGCATTCTTCTTTTTCTGGAAGACACAACGCCGTTGCCGAACATTTGTTTTCTTTTTGTCGCTACCCTTCATCCTTAGGCTCGTCGCCCGCTGTCTGCGGCCTCCGTTTTTCCTCCTCTGCCGACTTTGGCTTCACCGCCGCCAGACGCACACCACACAGACGACGCAGAAAGGTCCAACAACAGATCTGCAAGGCCAGGGGCTACCAGACGACAACGACGACGACGACGACGACGACGACGACGACCGGCACGCCGTTGCATACGAGACGAGACGCTGTAGCCGCCCATCGACCCGAGGACATCTGCAACCTCGTCCTCGCGTCCTCGTGTCCGTTGCTGTCTGCGACTGGGAAACCGCCTGCTGCGTCGACTCGGTGCCCGGTTCTCTCCTGCTTCCAGCCCCCTTGCGACAGACTTGCACAGTACAGCGCATTCACTTGCCCCCGCGTCCTCTAGCAGCCATGGCCACCACGCCAACAGCCGCCGCTACACCCTCTCCTCCTCCTCACATCCACACACCGCCAACACCGCGACTGGGCTTTGCCGACTCCTGGGAACCCTTCTCGCCGCGCAAGTCCTCCCGCCTCGCTGCCGCATCGTCCTCCAGCACCAAGCCCGCCGCCGCTGCCTCGTCTGCCACGGCCCACGCTCGCACACCGTCGCCCTCGGCAGCAACACGTCGCGCCGTCCGCCAGCTACGTTCCCCGCGGCAGCAGCAGCAGCAGCAGCAGCCCAAGCAGGCCGCGTCATCTGCCCGACAGCTCGACTTTGCATCCCTCTCGCCAGCACCGACGCCCAGGAAGAAGAAGACGACAATGCCGGCCGCCCACTTCCTCAGCCCCGAAGACGCCCTCCGCGCCAGCAAGAAGTCCGCCGCGGCCGCTGCCGCTGCCGGCGACAGCAGCCTCACGCGCATGGGCGGCATGCTGCCGACGCCGGCCAAGACGCCCAGCAAGAAGCACCACGCGGCGTCGCAGAACGAGTCCAACATTGCCGCCATCGCCCGCAACCTGTTCCACACCGACGTCGACGCGGTCATGTCGTCGCCCACTAAGACGCCCTCGCGGAAGCCCAAGAAGTACACGGGCATTTCCCTCGAGAGCTTTGCCGTCGTCGAGGACGAGGAGCCCATCCCCATCTTCACCGACTCGCAAGACCGCGTGCCCGAGGCCGACAGCAGTGTCGAAAACCCCTTTTTTGGCGACGGCGCCGCCGCACCGGCCCCTCCTGCACCCGGGCCAACACGTCGCCGTAGCAAGCGCAACCATGTGTCCATCCCGGGCGAGGGCAGGCTGACGGTCGAGGACGCCACCCGCCGCGAAGACGGCCTGGTCTATGTTTTGTAGGTTGACCCCAATTCTCTCTCTCTCTCTCTCTCCCTCTCTCTCCCTCTCTCTCCCTCTCTCTCCCTCTCTCTCCCTCTCTCTCCCTCTCTCTCCTTTCTCCTTTCCATGCAACATCTTGCTAACATAGTTGCACTCATAGCCGTGGGAAGAAGATCTTCCGCAAGTTTGAGGACAGCTCGTCGGCCCAAGATGAGGACATCCTGGAGGGTGCGGGGCCTGGCAAGCGACTTACTCGGTCCGCGATCAAGCCACGCCTGCTGTTCCCCCGCGACGACAGCTTGGCACAGACAGCCAACACCGTCCACAACGGCGCAAACGGCGGCACCACGGATGACGAAGAGGCTGTGACCGACATCGAGGACCACAACCTGCACGACTCGGACGCAGAGGAAGAGTCGCTCACGACGCCAGGTGATCTTCTCGACGACGCGGCGCCCAATACGCCGCCGAATGCGCCCAAGTTTGCACCGTCCACGCCGCCCATCACGGGACGCACAACACGGTCCGGCCATAAGGCAGCCGAGGATGTGACGCCCATCAAGCCCGGCGGCCGCGCCGCGTCCACGGCCACGGCCGCAGCAGCAACAAAGAAGCGCAGCCCCTTTGACGGTTGGCGACAGACTAAGAGCAGCGCTGCGGCAGCCGGGCACAAGCGACCCGTTGACGAGCTGGGCTCTGCTGTGCCGGCAGGGGCCAAGCGGGCTCGGTCGTAGGCCTCTGGCCGCTGCGCGACCTTTTTTCACCTTGGTCTTTTTTTCTTCGACTTCTTTTTTTTCTTCTTTCTTCTTCTCTCTTCTTCTTCTTCTTCTTTTTTATCTTCTTCCTTTCTTCACTTCACCATTACTACGGCGTTGATATGGCCACTGGACCAGGGAACAGCATTTGGGCTTCGAGTCACGGACGCCTCCATCATCTTATCACATCCTCCATACTGTTTTTTATAACTTTAGCAGTGGCCCAAGACTCCTCTTCTTTTTGCCTGTCCCACTATGTCCACTCAGTTGCCTCTCTTTTCTTTCACAAACCCACCCATTTCCCTTGATTTTTCAGACACACCCCAGGTGCTGCCGGAGACGAAGTCGAAGACGAAGACGGATTGGGGTGGGAGGGGGAGAGCGGAAAGATCAGGCTGATACTCGAAGGAACAGGAGGGGAGGACCTTTCATGACCGGGATGGGATTGGGCAAGGGTTCGCAACAGATCGGACCCCGGCGAGGATTGCCAGGACGGCGTCCATCTTTGTTCTTTACTGTCTCTGTATTTCTCTCGGCGTCGTCCTGTTGTCTGCCAGTATGTAACACAACAACACTCTTGACCCGTATGCCCACAGCTGCTGAAGTGAAGCTGGAGTGAACAGATCGTAACCCCTTTGACCATCTGGCGCCGATGATTTCCCTGCTCTGACATTTGCCTCACGTTTGCCTCGCTTCCGCCTCTCTTTCACCTCGGTCAAGGATGATGTACGAGCCGTTCTCTGGGTCTGCCGCGTGAGAAAAGCGGCGCCTGCAACCGCCAGACAGGATCCTGTCGTCTCGTTGCTGGTCAATGGCATCTCTGCTGCCGCCCACTCCGTGGTGTAGCTTCACGCCTCGCGCAGCTCGTCTGCGGCCGCGCATTTGCATTGCCGCCTTTGCTGCCTTTGCTGCCTTTGCTGCCTTTGCTACCGTTGACGCATTGCTCCTTCCCCGCCCCGGAGCCCGCATCCGCGCTCTTGCCCATTTGCATTCTGAATGTCGTCATTTCCTAAAACAATCGCCCGTCCACGTGCTCCCCGTTGCTCCTTCCTTCTCGTCCGCCGTAGGGCAGCGCCAGGGCGCCCCGTCTCGGGTTGACAAGCGCCCCACCCCCGCAGCACAAGCTTCGCTCCTCTCAGCCCAACGAGCCAGGAGCCGCGCAGAGTGGCGGAAAGACGGGCTGCAGGCTTTTTGGCCGGCGCTGGCTTTTGCCTCCTGAACCGGAGCCCGTTGTCTGATCCTTTCTATGCCTCGACCGTTGCTGCTCCCTAGCATCCTAGTATCTTTTTCTTCTTTTCTTCTCGTTCTCCCCGGAACTCCCAGACCACAACTGCACTCGGGAGATCTTTGGTCTTTTACCTTCTTCTTCTTCTTTCTTCTCTCTTCTTTCTTTCGTCTTCTTCACCCCCCCCCCCTCCCCGTCTCTTCTACCCTCTTCGTCCCTCTCTCACACCAACCTACGCCGCCCCTCTCGGCCTGTCTAGGATCTACGTCAACAACCCCCCCACCATGCATATCCTCGTCGTCAACGACGACGGCCCGCCGTCGACACACTCGTCGCCCTACGTCCACACGCTCGTGCGCGAGCTGCAGCAGGCCGGCCACCTCGTCTCGGTGTGTCTGCCCCACGCCCAGCGCTCCTGGATCGGCAAAGCCCACATCATCGGCCAGACCGTCGAGCCCACCTACTACCGCCCGCCGCCGCTCGGGGCCCCTGCCGCCGGCTTCGCCCGCGAGGATGGCGAGCCCGACAACACCGGCACCGTCCACAAGCGCCCATACCGCAACCGCCGCCGCCGACTGCTCCCGGACGCAGAGGGGACGGGATCCGGGACGGAGTCGGGGTCGGGGACAGAGAGCGCTGCCACCACCGCTGCCGCAGCCGCTGCGCCGGCGCCCGAAGAATGGGTGCTGCTCAACGGCACGCCGGCGTCGTGCGTGCAGATCGGTCTCTACCACGTGTTCCGCGAGCGGCCGCCCATCGACCTGGTCGTGTCGGGCCCCAACTTTGGCCGCAACACGACGGCCGTCTTCGCGCTGTCCTCGGGCACGCTGGGCGGCGCGCTCGAGGCGGCCACCTGCAACAAGCCCGCGATCGCGCTGAGCTATGCGTTCTTCAGCAAGAACCACGACCGCGCCATCATTGCCGAGGCGAGCCGGCACGCCGTGCGCGTCATCGAGGCGCTGTACCGGCAGTGGCCCACAGACCGCAGCGTCGACCTGTACAGCGTCAACGTGCCGCTCGTGGCGGGCGTGTCGACGCACAAGACGGTGTATGCGGGGATCCTGCAGAACTACTGGCGCGACGGCGGGTGCTTTGTGGCCGAGGACGTGAGCGATGCGGAGGAGCAGGAGGCAGAAAAAGACAAGGACAACGACTTCGAAGAGGAGCGGATCCGCGCCGGCCTGGAGGGCGCGAGCGCGGGCGCGGGCGCGGAAAAGGGGCCGGATGCCGCTACGGCGGCGAGCACACCCAGCCACGGCCACGCAGCGACGCCCATCACGCACCGGCACTTCAAGTGGCAGCCACATTTCACCGACGTGTACCGCAGTGTAGACGAGGCACCGCCGGGGAACGACGGCTGGGCCGTACGGGAAGGCTTGACGAGGTACGTAGCCCCCTCCCTCCCTCCCCTCTTTTCTCTTCTGGTTTTATTTGCGTCTTCTCTCCGTCAAGAGGCGCTCTGCTTTTGAAAACGGTATTAACAGATCAGCGTCACACCGCTCAAGGCGAACTTCTGGCAGGCGAAGACGGAGCTGCAGCAGACCGAGTTACAGCTGTGAGTGCAGCGTTCTGTTTATTTTTACTTCGGTTTTTCTTCCTTCTCTCTCCCTATTTCATGTGTTTCTTTTCTTCTTCTTTTCTTTCTTTCTTGCTCCATGGAAGAGAACTCGGCCTGGGACGCCACCCTTCAAGAGGCGTCAAGGTACAGTTGTCATTGCATAATGTGGGCTAGAGGAAAAGACTCAAATTGGACACAGGAAGATGAAATTAGAAAAAAAGGGTGGGGGACGAAAACGAAGACGGCGGACATTGTATCAGAGAGAACGGGCTCTATAGACAGGTATAGACGCAATCGATGACTCTTTTGTTTCTCCTCCCGTGGCCCTCCCATCGAGCAACGACTCTCCCGTCCGCAGTGCAGCAGACCCTGTACGCGAGCGGCTTGTCTTTCGTCCATGGCACATTGTTTTAGCGACTGGTAGAGCTGGAACTGTCACTAACTGTCGGACATCAGAGATCCCCCAGCGGAGGAGACACATCGGACTGGCTTCGAGTCGCCCGTGGTTGTCGGGCCGTCACGAGCCAGCCCGGAAGATCCTGGAGCGAACGCAACTGCGGCGGCATCAGAATCGTCGTCACCGGCAGGGACCGCTGGACCTTCCGACGGCACCACCATTCTCTACGCACTCGTCGACTACGGCGACGCCTATGTCCAGCCCATCGTCCTCGATGCGCTCACGCATCTTGTCCCGAAAGACCGTCTGCGCCTCCTGACGGCGGCGGCTCCGGCAGAGGCAGACGAGCCGGTCTCGCTGCAGCAGGCCCTCGACGCTGCCGGCGTTGCGTCTGCGTCGTCGCCGCCGCCAAAGGTCCTCCAGATCACGCCCTACGAGACCATCGACTTTGAGTACGCCATGGCGCACCCGGCCACGGCCATGGTCAACAGCTACGTCATCCGCAAGGCGCTCATCCGCAAGCACTTTCTGGCGGGCACGGTGGACCAGTGGGTGGCCAAGCGGCCGCAGTCGGTGCTGCGCCGCCACGTCAAGCGCACCGAGGCGTTTGAGGTCGACTACGCCGAGTTCCTGGACGACGCCCTCGTGGAGGCGTTTGACCTGCGGCAAAGTCTGGAGGAGAACGAGGCTGCTGCTGCGTCCGCTGCCGGCGCTGCCGGCGACCGCCAGTGGTGGATCCTGAAGCCCAGCATGAGCGACCGCGGCCAGGGCATCCGTCTGTTCAGCACCATGGACGAGCTGCAGGCCATCTTTGACGGCTGGGAGGAGGCGGTCAGCGATGACGGTGGCGGCGGCGGCTCGGACAGCGGCCTGGACGACGACCACAACGACGCCGTCGCGGCCGCCGACCTCCGCCACTTTGTCGCGCAGCCCTACATCCACCCGCCGCTGCTCCTTCCGGGGACCGGCGGCCGCAAGTTCCACATTCGCGTGTACGTGCTCTGCGTCGGCGCGCTGCAGGTGTACGTGCACCGGGACATGCTGGCACTGTTTGCGGCGAAGCCGTACTCGGCCCCCTGGGAGCAGGGGGGTGGCGCCGACGGCGACGATGACAACACAACACCCGATCTAGCTGCCCACCTCACCAACACGTGCCTCCAGGACGAGGCGGACAAGGGCGACTCGGTGCGGCGGTTCTGGGACCTCGACGAGGCGCCGGCGGCAGACAAAAAGGCATCCCCCGCCGGGTCGTCGCCGCCGCCGTCGCTCAAGGACGAGATCTTTGACCAGATCTGCCGCGTCACCGGCGAGGTGTTTGAGGCGGCCGCCGTCGCGGCGCCGGTCCACTTCCAGCCGCTGCCGAGCGCGTTTGAGGTCTACGGGCTGGACTTTCTCGTGAGTGCCCCGACGACGACGACGGCGACGACAACGGCGACGACAACGGCGGCGACTACGCCGCCCACGGCCTGGCTGCTCGAGGTCAATGCGTTCCCCGACTTCCGGCAGACGGGAACGGGGCTGCAGGAGGTGGTGGCGCAGTTCTGGGCGGACGCGCTGCGCCTCGTCGTACGACGACAGTTGGGCGACGACGGCTGCGATGGTAACGATGACGACGACAAAGAGACCCATCTCGGGCGTCTGGTGCTGGTCAAGGACGTGGATCTTGGCAGGCGATGAGTGGGCTCAATCTTTCTTCTTTCTTTTTCTTTCTTTTTCTTTCTTCTTCTTTTTCTCATTTTTTTCTTTTTTTCTTTTTTTCTTTTATTCTTTTTTAAAATTACATTTTACATTTTTAAACTAGAGACGACAAACGGAAGGAGGTGACACCAAAACAAAGCCCCGGACTACGAGATAAAATAATTTCAAAAACAAACCTGCTTCAATATCTACAGGGGGAAAGGATGATCAAGAGAGATAAGAAGAAAAAAAAGGACAAAGGGCGGTCTGGGATACCGCTGCTTTCTGAGGGCATGATCTCCCACCCAGGAGAACAGAGAGTCTTGGCTCTGGTCACCTCCTGCCGGACGAAGCGGAAGAGCCAGACGAAAAAGACGTTTGTGCTCGGGCTCTCTCCGGAAGGAAAAAGAAGAAAAACCCAGAAATAAGAAGGCTGTGCAAAGAGAAATACGAAAGACGATAAGAAAGACGACGGGACGAGAAGACGGATCGGGTCACCTTGTTACGGGGTTGGGTGTGTTTGTTCGTGCTTGGGCCCAACTCTTTGCAAGAGTCGTGTGCATGTGGCTCTGTTTGTTGTAACTAGCCTGCGATGGCACATCAGACGGCCACAAAACGTGGCGGCATGAGCTCTCCGCGTCCTGGCGGTGCTTTGCCTGCACGGTGTCTCGTGAGACGGTGCCGAGAAGCATGAGGGAGGGGTTGCTAAAACGAAGCACGTCTGGATGTTGCTGGATGGCACTGGACGCGTGTGGCAACCGGAAGCCAAGGACCAGAGGTCGGACGAGGCAGCCAAGCCATGATACAGTCGATTATGAATTATGAATAAAACTTTCGAAAGAGAAAAGAGAGGGTCCATCCCGCTTGTCTCTCTGTCGAAGAGTATGATCGCGAGACGAGTGTCAATCCACGGCATGATAGAGGCAGAGACGCACCGCGTCGAGGTGCTGGGGGAGCCTCACCCGCCCTCCTGAGACAGCTGGATGCGAAGAGGTGAGCTGGACAACCGAGATGAGTGTTGGTTGTGAAGCTCCTCGGAGAAAACAATGGGAGCTTGCCCCATCCTCAAAGCGTCGAGGGTTCCCGTGAAAGAAAAACGACCTCTTCGCTCATTCACCACTCTCCTTCCTCGTCTCTCGCTCCCTTTTTCTTTCGTACGAGTGGCATCTCGACTAACTGGCTTTGCTTGGCAAGACCCATGATTGCCAATCCCAGAGGTATCTTACCGTGAAATTGTATTATTACTCCGTACTCCCTTGGGCAGCTGAGTGGAGCCTCTCACTTGCTTGTGGTCTGGAGATGAAGGGCAAAGAAGAAAAAAAGAGGGCCACTGGGACACCCTTGTCCTCGCCCGATGTTAGTAGTGCTACCCTTGATTGTTTCGATTTTGACATTAGTCCCCCCCTGTCTTCTCATGGACTTGAACAGCTTCCCTGTTAGGGTACGGAGTGCTCCATACGTTGATAAGAGACACGATGCGCGACCATGAGTACTCCGTAGGCCGTACTCCGTAGGCCGTACGCCGTTCGTTGTCTGTCGTCCGTCGTCCGTGGCAATGCGGGCTGGCGGGCCCACATGGAAGAGACTGGACCAGTTTTTGGGCGTCTTATTCCGCTGCTCGATAGCAGCCGTTGATGACGACGTTGCCTGGCATCAAAGAACACTGGCCTCTGCTCTCTAGCCCACGTTCTGACTTTGATTGTCAGACGGGACGCAGCATGACGGCACAGAAACGGTCTCGGACAGCTTGGCAGACGGGGTGTGACTGTACCGCGGTGCCTTCCGAAGGGCAGAGGGCGGGGGGAGAGAGAGCACAGCATGATACCAACGGCCAACCAGAAGGCCCTGCTGAGATCGGAGGAGCTGTGACAGAGAGCAGCCGAGGATCTGCAGACGAAGACGAGCTCGCGGCCGTCTCTTTTGGACGAGGGGGGCTTGCCTGCCGTGTGTGCCAAGGTGTCCGCCCGGCACCTGCGCGTTTGATGTTCCGGAAACTCCATGATCACCCCCCGGGGCCTCGTGGCATGCCATGGCCAGTGTGTGTGTGTGCCCACGATTCCAGAACACTACCCCGGCGTCTTTTCTTCTTCTGTCCATCCCCGATCTCCGACTTGCACAGCCACGATTTCCATGATTGATTTTCCAGTGCCGAGGACCGGATGGTATCTTACTTGGGTCCGGAGCTATCTATTCCGTGGGGGGGAAGGTGAAGAAAGGAAGGTGGTAAGAAGGAAAAAAAAGGACGAGATTTGGAATGAGTGAACTTGATATCTCATCTCTCTCATGACGCCGTCGTGCTTCTTTCTTGGCAGTGGAAGAATAAAACCACTCACCTGCAAATCCTGTTGCACAACGGAGCTGTGGCACTGAAAACAAAAGTGCCGTGACGATCAAAAAGACAGCAGGACTACCCCCCCCCCCTTCCCCCCTTTCAACCGGAATGGTGTAATGAGGCTGTGCAACTGATCTTTTTTGATTGGTTCGTTACACTTGATATCTTTCGTGAAAAAAAAAAGACCACAGAAAATCTCCATTGGCTTCGTCGTCGTCGTCTTTTCTTCTTGTCTCGGCCCGTTGGGTTTTCCTTGGCACATGTAAACGACTTCGTTCCTGCGGGACACCATCCCTAGCATAGCAATGTCCAGTCTCGTCTCTCCCGTGCAGCATTTCGCCTCCGAGTGTCTTGTTTTTACACATTCGCCTTCTTCCCTTTACAAGATGCCCGTGGAGAAGCGAAACTCTACGACGCATACGACGCACGATGTTCATATACGACGGACAACTTTGCTCTGACCGTTCGACCGGGTCTGGACGACTCTCTTCCAATATGCCCTTTTTTATTCGCTGTCCTTCCGTTGGGACCTCTTGGCAATCATGCAGGGTACGCTGGTTGGGCGGCTCCCTGTGCCCGAGTAGCGTCACCCTCCCCTCTTTTTCCTTCCTTTCGATGCGCGGTTGCGTGTCGTCCAGCGGTTTGCTGGACACCGGGGAGCGGTCTGGGCATTTGTCTGGAGCCTTTTCTCTCTCTCTCCCTCCCCCCTCACATTGCGGACTACGGAGTGTCTCCTGCCCGACGACGGGTCTCGCAGAATGTCCACGTTGCAACGGCATTGCCGCCGGCTAGGAACCAGGGGGGGAGGGGGGAGTGAGTAAAGGGAAAGAAAGAAAAGAAAAGAAAAAGAAAAAGAAAAAAATACACTCGAGCACTCGTCGGGCTTCAATGGCACCGGATATACGGAGTACGCAAACAGACAACGGCTCCAGCCCCTCCTCAACAATCAGCGTTCATGTGCACAGCGGCAGCAAACAAGGCTCGCCATGTACTCCGTACTGTTTCTCCCTTTTCTTCCCCCGCTTCGATCTTAGTCTTGGACGGGCGTGACTATCTCCCTCTGTCCTTGGCCTTTTTCTGGCCCTTTTCTTTTTGTTGTTTCTTCCCCTTTTATTGCCTGTCTTGTGCACTGCCCAAATGCCATGCTTTCCAAGACCTTGGCAATAGGAACCGGGCAGCAACGAAGAGGACAAAGTCCCGCCCCCCAGGGGCACAGGCGCGGACAGTGGCCTTTGGTTTGCAGCTTGCATGAGAGGAGTACATGGCACGACGCACGACGTGTTACGAGTACGACGTACTTTTGAAAAAAAAAAAACAAGAAAAACCCGCCGCATCGTTCCGTCGCCGGCTTGGTTGGCTGACCCACGTTCTATCTCGGACGGGACGACTGCGGTGTGTGCAAAGACAACGCAGTTGGCGACCCATCCCGGTCTGGACCTTCCTGTCAAGGCAGGTTGGCAGCAGATGGCCAAGAACCACAAGGAACGTCGTGATACGAGGCCTGATTGTGGAGGAGATCGATGTACGGAGTACGGAGTACGACGCAAGCTTTGTTTGTCAACTCTCTCCCACGCCGTCCCATGAGAGATGTCTTGGGTTACACCGCGGGTGTCTTCCGGAAGCCACTGGACGCCAGACGACGTCGACGGCGACGAGAGACAAGCCTCGCCCCCCCCCCCCCCCTCTGCGACCGTGGGGGGCATTCTTTGCTGCCCGACGGCCGTACGGAGTACTGCACCGTTGTCCCCGGGGACGCTCGTGCATTCCTGGCCGCACCACCCCGTGATTTCTCGAGGCCTGGCTGTCTCCGGACAACCACTGCCAAGTCCGAGACAGACAATCGTCGTTGCGTATCGTTGCTCGTCGGCGCCTTGACCTAGCAAGGCCTGTGTCCCTTTATTTCCTTCGTCTCCTTCATTTCCTGCTTCATCTCCGCCGTCGGTGCACAGCCTTGTTCGATCTGCTGAAAGCTCCATCTTGCGCCGTATCGACCACCGTGACCCGGCCAGCGGCCGCGCTGTAAGCCTTGCCGTTCTCGACGCGCACAGTCTTTCTGCCTTTTGATGCCTCCCGTTTCGCCTTGTGCACTGCCGGCCAGTCCTTCACTCCCTCCGCCGGCCTGGCTTGGCAAAAGGCAAAGGGGCAAAAGGACAAGAAAGGGGCGGACGACGATGGTTTCTGGAGGTCGCATAGCGACTCCGTTTGTGGTGGGAAAAAGCAAAGAGGCAGCCCGAATGGGAGGCAGCAAAGTACTCCCTACGATGCGATGCCAGCAAAGTAAGATACAGAGTAACGGAGCAAGCGACCTGTGGCTGGAAGCCCGCTGAAAAAAAAAGTCGCCCCAGCACACCTCGCCTGGGTCGACGACGCACCCCACTTTTCGCGCCCTCGCGCTAGACCGTTCCGGAACGGCCACCAGCGTGAGCTGCCTCCTAGACGCTGGGCATTTCGACAGGAGAGACCGCCAGACACGGAAAAGGAATAAAAGAAAATACGAAGAAAACGAAGAAAAAGCCCAAGGCTGGTGCCCCGACGAGCAGAGAAAAGCGCCTTCCCAGGCGGGCAGGCGGGCAGGCGGGCAGGTGCGTCGGTCACCACAGTGCCCAGGGCGCCTTCCGTTTTACAGAGTACGGAGTACGTGGCGCTTCCCAGCCTGTACGCCCTGTGTCGTACGGGCCTCGTCTGCTGGTCTGGCCTGTTGGCGCTGCTGCTGCTGCCCGCCTTGCTCTTTCCCGCTTCTCGAACAGTGAGGCGCCTGCCGTTTCCTGCCTCTGCGGACACGCCCCCCCTCTCGTTGTTTTGCACCCCCCGACCCCACACCAGGAAATACATTGCGCCCTGTGATTGGCCGTGCTTGCACAGCCCCCTTGAGAGAGGAGTCCGCTTGAGTCGTTGTCGCATTTCTGCGTGATTGACAGTCTTGGCAAAGAGGGCCAAGCAAAATACAATCCGGTCGTCTCTTTTTCTCTCTTTTTCTCTCCCGTTCTCTCTGTTTTCTCTCTGTCGTTCTCCCCTCGCTCGCTTTGTCTGTGTTGTCCCTCTTTGGAAGGCGAGACAGCACGTTCTGCCTCGACCGTGCCTTCCCTCTCGACCTGCTGCTTCCGACGATCCCCAATTCTGCTCTACATCGCGTTTTCGTTCCATCCACCCCCCCCCCCCCCCCCTTTAACCTCGCCCTTCTACACCCCCTGTCTTCATCGCAATACCAAACTTCTCGGCGCCGCCAGTTCAACCTTGACATATCGACAACCCATCCCCAGGCAAACCAATCCACAAGCGGCCGTCTGCAAGCGTGCACTAAGGGCATGGGGGGCCCGAACCATTCCTCTTTCTCCCCTCTGGTCGTCTCGCTTGCTTCTGCCCAGGCCAGCCCTCGTTCTGGGCCTTCATCTGCTCCTCTGCTCCCTGTCCCTCTCTCCCTCTGCTCCTCTGCCGTCAACGGGCTGCTGTTCGTCGACCTCCCCGAAAGAAGCACAACCCCTGTCTATTGGGCCCATCCACAGCAGGCGCTGGGAAACGAGGCCAAGACAATTAACATTCTCCGTGCTCCGTACACGCCCCAACAGCCACACCCGCCGCGCAACCACTTGCCCACTCGCCCACGGCCCGCCGACGAGCCAAAGGTCACTCAGCTACTGATCGTCGCCGAGCCCGACGTCGTCCGTTTTTTTGCCTCTTTGTCTGCTCCCTCCTTTGTCGCCGTCCGCGCTCCCTCTCGCTTCCCCCCCCTCCGTCTCCCTCCCTCCCCCGTTCCTCTCCCTGCCCAATATCTCTACGTCTAGACCTGCCCGGCCTCAATCGTTGCCCAGACCTCACACTTGTATCTCATAGTGCTCCCTCGCCAGCGTCCCGCAGCCTCTTCACACACCCCCCGGGCTAGTACTACCTCGCTCCACCGTCCTCCCCTTCCCCCTTCTTCCTGTTGTTGCCCACCCATCCCCTTCGTACGCTCCCCCATTTGTTTCTCGCCAGCCTTCTCTCTTTTCTTTCTTAATTGTTTGTTTCCTCCCTGCTCTCGATTCTGCTTCGCACCGGCTACGCTTCGCGCCCTTCTCACAGCGAGATCCAGGAGTCGCTTCGGCCTCGCTCCAACCTCGTCTGCCGACTCTTTGTCTCTTCCTCCCCCCCCGCCGCACCATCGATGATCCTTCCAGCCGCCGTCTCGTTCCTCGCTTTCTCTCGCTCGCTCTCTTGGGCTGCGCCGGGCTCTGCGGCCAGGGCACCACGGGCGTAGCTTTCGCATCTCACCCCCTTTCCCCCTCGTATTTGGCATCTGTAAGTCTTTTTCCCCTAGTGCTGTCTTTTCCTTTTGTTTCTGTTGAGGTGTAGCTTGCGCGCCAGCCGAGAACGTCAGATCGCCCGAACATAGCCTCACTCTCCGTGTTTGAATGGGGACGCGCTGGGCCGCCTCCGTCGCCTCTCCCTCCCAGGCCAAGAGAATCGCCCTTGCTCAGCCCGGCGCTTACGCGACACGACGCCTTCGTGCCATCCAGCAGGCACACCTCTTGGCCCCCAGCAGCATTCCCGTCACTAACACAAACCGCCTGCCACAGGAGGAAGGAGGAACGTCTTATTCAAGTGATCCCCAAAGGCGAAACAAGGGCGAGCCTCGCAAGGATCCGACCCCAGATCTCGGCAGCCGCACAGCTCCCCGAGATTCCTAACAAGATGGCACAGAATACCACTGGCGCCGACGCCCCTCTGCGGCGGCCGCGAGCGTAAGTCTTATTTATATACTCCCTGTCCTCCCCCCTTCCCCCCCCTCCCTCCCCCCAAGCAACCAGCCTCTAACCTCTACCTGCCATGACAGCCCAACAATAACAATAGACACAACCGCCGTCAGCTCGTCCCAGACCCCCCCTCTCCCGGAAGACGGCGTTCCTCTCTACACCAACTCTCCCATCTCCATGTCGGACGACGCAGCACACAGCCCGATATACGTCGAGCCGCCACCCACCACCAACCTGGCAGCACCCCTGCACGTGCCGGCAGGGCCGGGCGCCCCGTCCCTCGGCGCCGCAGGAAGACGGAGCACCGGGTCCAGCAGCCGTCCCCAGCTCCAGGCGACAACCTCCTTTGACAGCAGAGACAGCCGGCCCACAAGCCCACACAACGTTTCCAGCCCTGTCATGTCTCGCAACGGCGACCGCACCCATGGCTTCCTCGCCGTGCCGCAGTCGCACCGGTCACGCCAGAACTCCGTCGACTCGGACGACGGCTCGCGGTCGGTCGCGGTCTCGCAGGGCGAGACCGTCATTGGCAGCGCTGCCAGCGGAGGCGACAAGCACTCCCGGTCCATGTCTATGGACGTCACCAATGACGGCATCATGAACGATGCGGACGCCCTCAAGCCCGACCTTGGCAAGGACGCCGACTTCCAGGTCGACAACAACCCGTTTGCCTTCTCGCCTGGCCAGCTCAGCAAGATGTTCGACCCCAAGAGCTTGGCCGCATTCTGGAGCATGGGCGGCCTCGCAGGCCTCGAAAAGGGGCTCCGCACAGACCGCAAAGCCGGCTTGAGCATGGACGAGGCGGCATTGGAAGGCGCCGTCGCCTTTGAGGATGCTGTCGCCCGAGGCAATGGCAAGGCGGTGCCTGGCCACGATGTCGCAGCAGGCGCAGCAGGCGCAGCAGTCGCAGCAGGCGCAGCAGGGGCTGGTGGTGCAGCCTTTGTCGACCGGAAGCGCGTGTACAAGGACAACCGCTTGCCAGAGAAGAAGGCCAAGTCGTTCCTGCAGCTCGTCTGGATCACCTTCAACGACAAGATCCTCATCATGCTGTCAATCGCCGCTGCTGTCTCCCTGGCGATTGGTCTGTACCAGACCTTTGGCACGGAACACGACGCCGAGCACCCGGCCGTCGAGTGGATCGAGGGCGTCGCCATAATTGTCGCCATCGTTATTGTCGTCTTTGTCGGCTCGCTCAACGACTGGCAGAAGGAGCGCCAATTTGCCAAGCTGAACCGGAAGAAGACCGACCGGCTCGTCAAGGTGGTCCGCTCCGGCAAGATGCAGGAAATCTCCATCTACGACGTCCTTGTCGGCGATGTGTTGCACATCGAGACCGGCGACATGATCCCCGTCGACGGCGTGCTCATCGAGGGCTACAACATTAAGTGCGACGAGTCGCAGGCCACCGGCGAATCCGACCTCATCCGCAAGCGCCCCGCCGACGAAGTGTCTGCCGCCATCGAGAACCACGAGAGCCTGAAGAAGATGGACCCTTTCATCCAGTCCGGCGCCCGCGTCATGGAGGGCCTCGGCACCTACCTCGTCACCTCGACCGGCGTCAACTCGACCTACGGCAAGACCATGATGTCTCTGCAGGACGACCCGGAGATCACCCCGCTGCAGGCGAAGCTGAACGTCATTGCCGACTCCATTGCGAAGATCGGCGGTGCCGCAGCTCTGCTGTTGTTTGTCGTCCTGTTTATCGAGTTTCTTGTCCGCCTGCCGAAGATGGA
This sequence comes from Ophiostoma pallidulum, assembly GCA_019925425.1. Classification (NCBI taxonomy): domain Eukaryota; kingdom Fungi; phylum Ascomycota; class Sordariomycetes; order Ophiostomatales; family Ophiostomataceae; genus Ophiostoma; species Ophiostoma pallidulum. The sequence continues at coordinate 23,538 of JADHKO010000056.1, read as the reverse complement.
CCCTTCCGTCACGCCTGCCGAGAAGGGTCAGGATTTCCTCAACATCTTCATCGTCGTCGTCACCATCATTGTCGTGGCCGTCCCCGAGGGCCTGCCCCTCGCTGTGACGCTCGCCCTGAGCTATGCGACGGCGAAGATGGTCAAGGAAAACAACCTCGTGCGCCAGCTCAAGGCCTGCGAGGTGATGGGCAACGCCACCACGATCTGCTCCGACAAGACCGGCACGCTCACGCAGAATCGCATGCGCGTCGTTGCTGGCACCATTGGCAGCGGACACCGCTTCGGCGAGCAGGGCCTCGGTGATGTGGACGGCGACGGCAACGGCAGCGGCAGCCCCGGCAGCGCGGCCGGTGGCGCGGACGGCACCAAGGCCAAGGACACGGATGTGGTGACCCCCAAGCCGCTCAACGCAGCGCGCGAGCTCACGGCGCAGGAGATGACGACGGGTCTTGGCAAAGACGTGCGCGACCTGCTGCTCAAATCGATCACGATCAACTCGACGGCGTTTGAAGGCGAGGTCCACGGCAAGCCCGAGTACATTGGCTCCAAGACCGAGTCGGCGCTGCTGACCTTTGCGCGCGAGCACCTGGGCATGGGCCCCGTCAGCGAGGAGCGCGCAAACGCCCCCAAGACCCTGCAGCTGATGCCCTTCGACTCGGGCCGGAAGTGCATGGGCGTGGTGGTGGAGCTGCCCAACGGCCGTGGCGCGCGGCTGCTCGTCAAGGGCGCCGCGGAGATCCTGCTGGCGCAGTGCACGCAGATTGTGCGCGACCCCGCGCGCGACAACGCGCTGTCGCCGCTGACCGAGGACAACCGCGAGACGCTGCTGGCGCTGATCGAGAACTACGCGTCGTCGTCGCTGCGCACCATCAGCCTCGTCTTCCGCGACTTCCACCAGTGGCCGCCGGCGTATGCGCGGCGCAACGAGGGCTCTATCGACGACGTTGTCTTTGAAGACGTGTTCAAGAACATGGGCTTCCTCGGGCTCGTCGGAATCAAGGATCCGCTCCGCGACGGCGTGCGCGAGGCCGTCGCAGAGTGCCAGCACGCCGGCGTCGTCGTGCGCATGGTGACGGGCGACAACTCGCTCACGGCGCAGGCCATTGCCAAAGACTGCGGCATTCTCAAGGAGGACAGCGAGGTGATGGAGGGCCCCGTGTTCCGCAACCTGTCCAAGGAGGAGCAGCTCGCGGTCATCCCGCGGCTGCACGTGCTTGCGCGGTCGAGCCCGGAGGACAAGCGCGTGCTCGTGCAGCGCCTGAAGGAGCAGGGCGAGACCGTCGCGGTGACGGGCGACGGCACCAACGACGCGCCCGCGCTCAAGCTGGCCGACGTCGGCTTCTCCATGGGCATCGCCGGCACAGAGGTGGCCAAGGAGGCGTCGGCCATCATCCTCATGGACGACAACTTTTCGTCGATTGTCAACGCGCTGCGCTGGGGCCGTGCCGTCAACGACGCGGTCAAGCGGTTCCTGCAGTTCCAGCTCACGGTCAACGTGACGGCGGTGGTGCTGACCTTTGTGTCGGCCGTGTCCAGCAGCGACGAGAGCAGCGTGCTGACGGCGGTGCAGCTGCTGTGGGTCAACCTGATCATGGACACACTGGCTGCGCTGGCCTTGGCGACAGACCCGCCGCACCCGACGGTGCTGGACCGCAAGCCGGACCGCAAGGGCGCGTCGATGATCTCGACGACCATGTGGAAGATGATTATCGGGCAGGCGCTCTACCAGCTGGCCATCACGTTCCTCCTGTTCTTTGGCGGCCGCAAGGTTCTGCCGGCCAACAGCCAGGACGCCAGCGACTCCCAGGTGCAGACGCTCGTGTTCAACACGTTTGTGTGGATGCAGGTGTTCAACCAGTGGAACAACCGGCGCCTGGACAACCGCTTCAACATCTTCGAGGGCCTGACAAAGAACTGGTTCTTCATCGGCATCAGCGCCATCATGATCGGCGGCCAGGTGCTCATCATCATGGTCGGCGGCCGCGCCTTCAACATCTCGTCGGGCGGCCAGACGGGCGTGATGTGGGGCTATGCCGTGGGCCTCGGCTTCGTCTCCATCCCCATCGGCGCGGCCATCCGCACGATCCCGGATGCGTGGGTCGAGCGGCTGGTGCCGGCCTTTGTCAAGCGGTACCTCAACACGCGCAAGAGCAGCGTGCCGGGCGTGACCGTGTCGGACCCGTACACCTACGACGAGCGCTTTGACAACTACCCGGAGCCGCTCGCCGACGTGCGCGACGAGCTGGCCTGGCTCAAGCGGATCCGGGGTGGCCGGCTGAACAACCTCAAGTTTGCGATCCAGCACCCGCGGGAGACGTTTGCGCTGCCGCGGTCGTCGCGGAGCCCGTCGCACTCGCGGTCGCACTCGCGGTCGAACTCGCAGTCGCTGTCGCACTCGCGGTCCAACTCCTTCCAGAACGGCAGCCAAGGACAAGGACAAGGACAGGAGCAGCAGCAACAGCAGCAGCAGCTGCACCCGATGCAGCCGCAGACGCCGACGCGCGAGGACAGCTTTGGCTCGACGCACGGCCACGGCCTGGCGGGCGGGCTGGGGGCGAGCCATGCAACCCCCACGGCGTCGCCCGACTCGCGCCGCCGGTCGCGGTCGATGCGGTCCGCGCGCTCCCGGTCCAACTCGGCGCTCGGCGCCCCGACGGTGATGGCGGGCATCATTGCCGCGGGCGTGGCGGTCGGATGGTCGCCGATTGATCGCAGCAGCAGCAACGCGAGCCTGCACGCGCAGAACAACAGCGACGGCAACAACAACAACGGCGGCGGCGGTAGCAGCAGCACCACCACAGCGAACAGAGACTTTGGCGGGCCGCTGCCTGCCGGGTCCCCGTCGCAGACGGGTGGACCGCGGCAGGCATCCCCCTCGCCGGGCGCCGACCGGCCGTATCTGACGCCGACGCGGGAGTCGAGCACGGCGCGTCTTCTGCGAATCAGCACTGAGGCCACGGACGCATCCTCTGCGGCGGCTGCAGGCACATCCGCCGAGGCGCCAGGCCCCTCGGCCACGACAGGGACGGCGGAGGCGGAGGCGGCGACCGACAGTGCGCCCACGAAGAACTAAAAGACATGCGTCTTGTCCATCCCACCCACCTCCCCCTTGCTTTTTCTTTTGTCTTTCCCTCCCTCTCGTCCTTAATACCTTACGCCCCATGTACCACACACCGCCGTTCGCTTTCCTTTCTCTATTTTCTTGTACCAACACCAGCATTCCCCCAACATATAGACGAAAGCGCAGTTGAAAAAAAAAAGGAAGAATAAAGACAACAGTGGTTTTTTTTGGCAGCTCGAGCCGGGAAAGCGGGAGGAGGGCAGCATTGCTTTCCAGCCCTCACCAGGGCCTTCTTGTTGTTTTTTGATGAGACGTGCACCGCGTCTCGCACACTGCTTTGGCTTCCAAATTTCGGGATTTCTTTTTTTCTTTTTCCTTTTGGTGTCTTGCTTTGTCCCTTTTCCTTTTCTTTCCTCTCCACCTGTCATCGTCCCACGAGATTGGGACTCGGGCGTTTTCTTTTGTTTCGGAACGCGGCGTTCGTTTTGTTTCCTTGTTCTCTCCCTGCTTTTCCTTTTCTTCTTTTCTTCTTTTCTTCTTTTCTTCTTTTCTTCTTTTCTTTTTCTTCTTTTCCCGTAACTACCTTAGATGCGTCGTTCTGCGCGAGCGCGGCCAGACCCGGCCAGGAAAACAAAAAGAGCCAAATTGAGGAGCACAATGCATCTGAACAAAGTAGCAAACCCCCTGTGCTGCTGGTGAACTGTGCCGACGCTTGTCATAAAAGAGGTTTGTGTCGAGGTCGTCGTTGCAACGTAGTAGTTTTTGGGGCCAAATGGGGGATCACGAGTTGCCCCGCACAAGCTCTGTCCTCTCTTGCTTTTGGGGCAGGCACGGGTGGGGCTGGGTTGGATGCCTTGCTGGCTGGCCGTCCCTTCCCCAGTTCCCGCGCGCGCAGCCTTGCACCAAGCCGCCCAAACCTCCCTGTTTACATTATTCCTCTGCGTTTTCCAACCACCAAGCGTACGTGGCCCCTTTCAGCGAGACCCTGCGGGACCGACACGCAGAACGGTTTCTGAAAACAAAGCTTACACCCCAGACCATCCATGTCGTCGTCGACACGTTCGCCGTTTCGTGCGGCCGGCAGCGGCGACGGCGGCCTCCTCCCCCCTTCTTCCTCTTCTTCTCCCGCCACGGCTGCCGCTGCCGCTGCCGCTGCCGCTGCTGCCGCTGCAACGACCACTTCGCCGTCGTCGTCGCCGTCGCCGTCACCCCTCGCGTCCCCGTCCTCGCCAACGCTCCTGCTCGCCGACGTCGACGCAGACGACGATGAGCAGCACCGCCTGCGCGCGGCGAGCCCCGACCTGCCCCTCACCATGACGGCGTCCACGGTGCTGCTCAACCTGCCGCGCGACGCCACGGCCGCGCTCGCCACGGCCGGCCGCTTCGCCAAGGACAAGGTGGTGGTGCGCTTCAAAGCGGTCGGGTCGGCGCCGCCGCTCGCAGGCAGCGGCGGCGGTGGTGGCGGGTCCGCGGGTGGTGGCGGCGGCGGCGATGTGCGGCGCAAGATCGCGGCGACGCAAAAGTTCGAGGTCGTGGTGGCGTTTGTGCGGCGCGCGCTGCGGGTGCAGGAGTCGGAGAGCGTGTTCCTGTACGTGAACTCGGCGTTTGCGCCGGCGCTGGACGAGGTCGTGGGGAATCTGCACCAGGTGAGTTTTATCCTCTTTTCTTGAGCAGCATGGACTTGGGGCCGTGGGGGGGACGCCGCAATGGTTCCTGAGGCGCTGACCACCACCGCAGTGCTTCAAGGACTCGCACGACCAGCTGAATGTGTCGTACTCGTTGACACCTGCATTTGGGTGAGGCGACGACGGCAACAGCGCCCAGGATACAGACAATGGGTATTACGGCTACGGCCACAGCCACACCAACAACTACGGCCACGGTTACGCTCAGCACTGTGATGCGCGAGGATTTCGAGCAGAGTCGAGCCGGGAACAGAATGAAGAACAACGTCCGCCGACGCCGCCTAAGCTTTCCAATGCATACGAAGAGTCATAAACGCCCCCAGCCTATGTATGCGTTGCTGTGCAGGAACAACCAGCAAAAGAAAACAATGCAAAAGGAGACAATGCTGCAGAGAAAACAACGCTCAGATACGGACATGTTCACTGGCTCGATACAGTGCAGTGCACCACCTCCTCGCCTTCTCGCCCGTCGTCGGCTCATGCTGTCGGCGCCCTTCTCTTCTGCAGGTGGGCGCTCTGCGCCACTGCGTTGGCAAACATGTCCAGCTCCTCCTGCGGTATCGCGTACGTGTGCTCGGGGCCCGGGTACGCGCGGCTCTTGACGTCGGCCTTGTACGCCTCGATGGCCTGCAGCGCCTCGGCCCACACGTTGCCGTACTGCTTGACAAACTTGGGCAGGAACCGGCCCGGCGGAAAGTTGCCGGTCATGTCGACCTGCACCAGCACCTGGCCCGAGCAGCCGTTGCCGGCGCCGATGCCAATGGTCGGGATGTCGAGCTTCTCCGTCACGATGCGCGCCACCTCGGCGGGCACGGCCTCGAGTACGACGGCAAAGGCGCCCGCGTCCTGCACGGCCAGCGCGTCCTCGAGCACGCGAAGCGCGCCGCCCGCCGACTTGCCCTGCACCTTGAAGCCGCCGAGGGCGTTTTGGCGCTGCGGCGTCAGGCCGACGTGGCCGAGCACGGGGATGCCGGCCGTCGTGATCTTGCGGATGGTGGGCGCCATCTCGCGGCCGCCCTCGAGCTTGACCGACTGCACGCGACCCTCCTTGACAAAGCGGATGGCCGTCGCCAGCGCCTGCTCGGGCCCGATCTCGTACGAGCCCATGGGCAGGTCGCCGATGGTAAAGGCCGCCTGCGTGGCGCGGGCGACGGACCGGCAGTGCAGCAGCATGGCGTCGACGAGCACCTCGCTGGTGTCCTCCATGCCCAGCGCGACCATGGCGAGGCTGTCGCCGACGAGGATCATGTCTATGCCGGCGGCGTCGGCCACGTGGGCGGACGGGAAGTCGTGCGCCGTGAGGACAGTGATGGGCTCCTTCTTGGTGTACAGGGAGCGCAGGGTGCTGATGGTGACCTTCTTGCGCGCCCCGGCGGCGGCGGTGGCGGATCCCATGGGGGAGTGGGAGCTGTAGCGGCGAGCGTGTGCGGCGCCGTATGCCGCGCGGAGGGGAAGGGAGGACGGAGACGGAGCGGACGGGCAGCACCGCGCAGGCCGGACGGCATGCCGGAGAAGGGCGCCGGGCAGCCCGGAGGCCGGCCGCGTGCCCCGGACGAGGGCAGCCGTGGCGACTGTGGCGGCCGTGGCAGCACGATGTGAAGGCATTGGCGGTGGGAGTGTGGGAGGGGGAGGGGGAGAACAAAGGGTGTGACGAAGTTTGCGAAATCAGTGTCACGTGCGAGTTGGCGATGCTTTTTGGTGAAATCGGCAAAAAACCGGAGAGTGTTGACGTTGGTCAATTGGCCGTAGCGGGGAGGACGGAAGAAACGAAGAAAAAAAGAAGAAGAGCAAGACCGTGTCGTGGCCGCTTTTGGAGCCCGTTCGCCTCTTTTATGGAAATGGCCATGATGGTATTTACCGTGTACAACTGAGACCTTTTTCTATTTCGAGGCGATTCAGAAAAAAGTGTCGTGGAAAGCTGGGGAATTAAAAAAAAAGAGAAAAAAAGAGAAAAAATCCCGGCCCCGGCTCATGTGACCTGACACACCTGAGACTGCGCTGGAAGCGGCCCCCTCTTTCAGCCTTTGCACTCCCCAAGCCGAGGTTTCAGGCATTCCCCTCTCTGTAAGCGGCGGTAACGAGGCCCCCCCAATTTACGTCATTCTCAACCTGGACCTGGCTCACTGGCCACAGGCCCTGACCTTTTAGCGCCAATGCAGCTGCAGCCAATCTGGTGATGCCGCCAAACAGAGCCTTGCGTCCGCCACGCAGCTTTCGTCGACCCGCGCTGCGACATCCCGGACCTACAACGCGGCCACTGTGACGACGCATGGCAGACAATACGATTGGCGACTGCTTATCCATCTAGCCACCACATCCAGACACCATGAGCGCGACACAGCCATCCGCACAGCGCGAGCCGCGCTCGCTCAAGGCCACATTCCGCGCCGCCGAGCGCCGGCGCGCGGCCATTGAGCGCGGCGCCTTCCACGCGGGCGGCGCCGCCATGTCGTACGGCGACGCCGTCCGCAGCGCCCTCGATGCCTACGACGAGTGCGGCCGCCGCGTCGCAGAGCTCGGCCTCTTCAGCCCCAACGAGTCCGTCGAGGACATTGCCACCGCCCACCTGCCCTACCTCCTCGTGCCCTTCTACGTCGCCGAGCTCTCCCTGCGCCTGCCCATGGCCCAGCCGGGGCCGACGGAGCGACGTGCTGTGCTGCAGCGCGCGCGGGACGCCTACGAGCGCTTCCTGCACCACCTCGACGGTTACGGCCTGCTCACCCCGGCCTATGCGCGGCTGCTGCACGCGTACACGGAGGACCCGGCACACTTTAGCGCTGTCGGCGGCAGCTCGACGATGTCGGGCGGTGGCGGTGGCGGTGGCGGCGGCGGCGGCGCGGCGGGGCGCGGGGGCGGCCTTGCCAGCCTTGCCGACCCGGCGGCGCGGCGCAACGCCAAGATTGCCAACTACCAGGCCGAGAAGGAGCTGCGCGGCAAGCTGGACGTGCTGCGGCAGCGGCAGCAACAGCGCCGAGAGCTGAAGCGCCGGCGACTGCAACACATCCGCGGCCGCGACGGAGACGGCGACGACGAGGATGCAAACAATACCAAGGGCGGCGAGACGGAGGACGATGGCGAGGACGACGACGACGACGAAGACGACGAAGACGACGAGGAGGCCCGCAAACTGTACCTGGCACAGATCTTCTACAGCGCCCACATGGTCTTCCAGGGCCTCGACGGCATCAACGTCGAAGACCAGATGCTGGCCCGGCTGCCCGCGACGCTGGTCAGCAATGGAGCAGCGGGTGGTGGCGGCGGCGGCAACCCAGGGAGCGCAGGTGGCCTCGGCGACAACCGCCAGCGGGGACGGGCGGGCGACGGCTTTTCCGAGCGCCTCGACGCGGTCCACGCCCTCCAGAACGCGTCCGGCCTGGGCCGCCTCCAGAGCGCGCTGGCCGGCTCGCCGACGTGGGCCGGCGCGGTCAATCCGGGCCCGCTGCTGTCGGCAGACGGCAAGCCCAAGCAGCCGTTTACGATCCTGGGCAGCCGCGCCGAGATGGCGCGCAACGTCTTCCGCCCGGGCCACAACCTGCCGACCATGTCGATCGACGAGTACCTCGACGAGGAGCGCAAGCGCGGCGGCATCATCGAGGGCGGCGGCCCCAGCAGCGGCCTGCCGCCCGTGCCCGACGAAGACAACTACGAGAAGGCCGACGCCGAGACCATGAAGGCGCGCGCGTGGGACGAGTTCACCGAGGCGAACCCGCGGGGCGCCGGCAACACGCTCAACCGGGGGTGAGAAAAGGGAGAGCAAGCGGGTTATCCGTCTCTCTCTTTATCTTGGACGGCGACGCCGATCGGCCCGTCTTGCCCCTCGTCGTCCAGCTGCTGAACAGAACTGCATCGACTTCTACACCGATTGTCTGCTGCGTCGTGTCTTGCATGTTTCCAAGGCGTTTCGGAGAACTGGCAGCAGATGCTTGATGAGCGTTTTGACAAATGAAACGAAAAGTCTGCATGGAGACTGTTGTCGTTTATAGACTAAAAATAAAAGTAAATAAAAAGGCATGAGACGAGAACCAGAAAGAAAGAAAACACCGTGAGATCGTTAGGGCGGGTTGTGTTCTTCGTCTCTTTGCCCCGCACAATACTACTCCATACATTGTCGCCCAGTTAGTGCTGTGGGCCACTTTACGCGCTTCCCTCACACATGCACCGCGTCACATTCAAACAACACCCCCCCTGAACAATGCCTCCGCAGCCGGCCGCATCGCAACCGGCGCCGTTCTCTGTATGTTCTAATTTTTGGGGCGTATTGGGACCTACCCTTGCTTCAATTGCTGGGCCTCTTTCTCCCCCTCCCTCTCTCTTGTCTCTCTCGGTATTCTAATATCAAAGCTCTTCTTGCTTCGACCAGACTCCCAACCCATCTCGCTTCAGGCCGCCTCGGAGGCCAGACCGCGCTGATGCGGCGCAGGGGTCGGCCCAGCCGGTGACCCCGGCTAGTCAGCAGCCGCTCTTCCATGCCGTAGGCACGCGCCCGACTCCGCGATTTGCGACGTCCTGGCGGCGGGAGCCGCAGCAGCTGCAGCCTCATGCACAGTCGCAGTCGCTGTCACGGATCCACACGCCGGCAGCATCGGCAGTCCGACCGTTGAGCGGCGCCGGCCGCCGGCGCCGAGACACCTACCGTGCGGCAGCCCACAAACGGCGGCATTCGCTCGACGGCGATCTCGCCCCGGGCGCGCTCGACGATGCCATTGAGGATGGCAGCTCGCCCCCCCGACCGCAGACATCCGACGTAGAGGAGGACGATGAGGAGGAGGGGCGCGGAGCCGGCGCCGCAGCTACAGAAAGGGTATCGGCGTCCGTCGAGGAAACCGTTCTGGTGGTGCGAGAATCGCCGACACTGGCAGGTACCACGCGGCCCGTTGTTCTGCCGGCGGAGCCCTCGTCTGCATTCGCCCCTGGGAGGAGCCTATGGCAGCCCGTGGGTGGGCGGCAGCAGCGGCAGCGGCACACACGTGGACTGCAGGAAGACATTGAGGATGACGTCGTAGCGAGCAGCGCGGACGACGGGGACGATAACGAAGCAGACAAGGACGAGATTGTGCTAGACGACAGCGGCGACTTGGAGATGCCCTACAGCAGCACCTTTGACGGCCGGGCCACGGCGGTGACCCCTGGTGGGCTACTAGAGCCCCAGCCACAGCATCCGCGGTCCGTACAGCACGGACAGCAGGAGCAGCAGCAGAACCGAGCATCCGCAACGCGTCTGCTGTCGTCTGTGCAACCGTTCAAGAGACGACGCTTATTTGTGTCGCCCGGACTAATTACGAGCTCGCCTCCAGAAGTGCGTCGCGAACACGAGGACGACGAGGACGAACAACACGAGAAATACGACAACGACGGCGACGGCGACGAGGAGAAGGGGCACCAGGAAGCAGAGGCGGCCGGGGTGGGTACGGGCCGGACCAACGCCACGGGCTTGTTCTTCGGTGCGCGGCAACGATCCCGACGCTGGGGTGGCGAGGACATTGTGGACGATCAGACGACGGCCACGAGCAGCGAAGGCACCGACGACAGGGAGGCTGTCACGACCGACGAGGACATCCAGGACATTGTCAACTATGGCGAGCTGCTCGAGGACGGCGACTCTTCTGGAGACGACGACGGGGCGACCACAGCGAGGGGCCGCAAGGAAGACGAGCCGGAAGAAGACAGGGGCAGCGGCAATAGCTACGACGAAGACGAAGACGATGACACCAACGACTTGATGATCTTGGACCGGACACCCCTACGCATCCGCCGGGCGCGACAGCAGCAGCAGATGGGGACGGGCGCGGACCTGGGCAGCGTGGATGCAAGAGACGCCAGAAGACCGCAGCGGCAGCCGGCTCCATTCCAGAGAGCGCGGCGGCTCTTTGTGCCCCCGCATGTGCGAGGACGACACGCTGAAACTGGCGCGGAGGATGCAGAGGACGATGGCGGCAACGTCGGCAGCGGCGACGCCGACGCCGACGCCGACGCCGACGCCGACGCCGGAAACAACCTTGCCCCTACGCCTTCCCGACGGCGGCGGCTTCGCCAGCAGGCGGCGGCGGCAGCAGCAGCAGCAGCAGCAGCAGCAGCCGCCCACGATGAGCTCGTGCCGCAGCCGCCGCCGGACTTTTTCTCGCCCCAAAAGAGACGTCGCCCGAGAAGGCGGGGCCTCAAAAAGCCAGATGCGCCCACACTGCTCCCCGCCGCCCACGCGAGCAGCGGCGGAGCGGACGCCGCGCACAGCCCGGCGGCCGCCACGAATGCTTCGGAGCAGTACGTGCCAGGCGGGCTGGCCGCCGAGCTGCGCGGCTGGCTCGTCCAGATCAAGAACAGCGGCGGGGCGGCTGGGCCGGGCACTTTTGCGGTCGCCGCGACAAGAGCGGACGCAGGCATGCGTCTTGCCCTGGGTCGGCGGGCACAGAGGGAAGCGAAGAGACAGGCAGGGGGCTCGGCTATGGAAGCAGCAGCGCCGGCAACAACAACAACAACGACAGCAACCGCCGCTGCTGGGCCGGACGATGCAATGGCGACGATGGAGGACCCCCCAGTCCACCATCTCTTGCTGACCGGCGAGGGGAGGCAGAAGAGGCCGTTCGGCCACCAACGTCTGGCGAGGCGGACGGACGACGACTGGACCGGCACGGCAGTGTCGATCGCACCCCCGGCGTGGGAGGTCGTCTTGGGTGCGCAGGCATGGCTGGTCGCCAGCGACTGGACGGCCGAGGACTGACTAGCCTCGGGGTGGCACACATAACAAGTCAGCAGATCGACACCACAGCATCTTTGTATTGGCGATGCTATTCATCTGCAGGGATGCACCATCCCGTGGTGTTGCAAGTAAAAATAGAAAGAGAAAGAAGGAGAAAGTAAAAAAACCGGGCAGAACGAGCTCTAAAACGAACAAAAGAGGCAATGCGCAATTAAGATACAACAAAAAAAGAGAGGCCAACCATCTGAAATAAGCATGGTGACCCTTTCCAAGCCATGCCATCCCAACTCGTCCATTCCCATTTCCTTGTAATTGTTTTTTTGTTTATCTCTCAAAAGTTGTAAAACCGAGTTCGAAAACAGAAAAAAAAATAAAGATAAAGAACAGAAGAATACCGTCGACGAACAAAGAACAAACGAAGGGGAAAAAAAAGAAAAGGCTATGCGGTTTCCTCATGTAGTAGCCTCGTCAACCTCGGCCGGTTCGACCACGTCGTCCGACGAACTAGCCGCAGCCTTGGCCTCCTCCACAGGCTCATCGGTGGTCTCCTCGTTCTTCTCAGCGACCTCTTCCTTCTCCAAAACGGCTTCGGGCTGGGCCTCTTCGACCTCGGCAATGGGCGCCGCCGCCAGGCCAGCGACATTCACGGTGCCCTCGTCGGGATCAATGCTGTACAGCGTTGTCGGAGTTGAGAAACCGAGGGTGACCGGCGCGGAGGGTGAGGACGTCGCGGCGGCAGCAGCAGCGACCGGGGCGGCGCTGGACTGGGGCGCGCGTCTCTGGGGGCCGCGGGCACGGCCCTTCCGGGCGTCGACAAGCGGGGCCCTCTCGACTTCCTCCGACGGCTCCACAACATCTTCCACTGGCTCTTCCTTCTTAGGCGCCTGCGGGCCAATCCTCAGCTTCTTGTTAAGATCGGACATGAAATTGGCTTGGAGCTGTGCGATCTTGCCGCCGAACGGACGTGCCGGAACCGCCGGCTTCGCCTTGGGGACAGCAGGCTCGGCCTCCTGGGCTGCACTGGCGGGCTGTTGCCGCGCGGGGCGAGCAGGAACTTGGGGCTTCGGACGACTCGGGACAGCAGGGGCAGACTTTTCCGAGGGATCTGTCATTTTCCGGACGGGTCTGTGAGGGACCTCGGGCTTCGTCGCCTCAGCCGGGGATGGAACCTCATCCTCTTGGGGGTTTGACACAACCGTCTGGAGCTGCAGGCTCTCGGGGGCGTCCTCCCAAACGTCGCGGCTGGGGAATCGTGCCACTCCCGGCCTACGGTAGTTGCTGGCACGGGTGGCCGAGCCGTCCGAGGGTTTGGCCGAGGCAGGTGTGGTTTCTGCCGCCAGGTGGGGTTGCTGCGGGGTCCAGGCGGCTGGCTTGTGCGGCTTGCGGTTCTCCACGAACGCATCCGCGCCCTTCAGCTCCTCCTCAGCGAGCTCCTCCTGGTGCCGTGCAAAGGCCTGTGCTGGGGTCTCTCCATCGCGAGACGGGGTGTCCGAGACAAGACGGCGAAGGGGATTGCCCTCGTCTTCGCCCTCTTGTTGGTTCGGCATATCCGGCGTGTTCACCTCGGCGGTATGGAGGGCACTGTTCGGGGCGACTTCCCAGATGTCGCGGCTGGGGAACCGGGTCGAGGCGTCCTCGCCGGTGACTGACTTGGACGAGATCGAGGGGGCCTTGCGGACCTTCTTATCGTCGTCCTTGAATAATGGCTCGTATTCGTTTTCTGCCTTGTCTTCGACGATGGCGGACTCTTCGGGAATGTGGGAATTGCGGAAAATACTGGCAGGACGGCTCGAGGGACGGCTCGAGGGACGGCTCGAGGGGCGGCTCGACGACTCCTCACCATCAAAGGAGCTGAGGCGACGCGCCGGTTCGACGGCGGGCTCGTAATCGTATTGGGACGACGGGTTCTTGGCGACTTCGTCGGGAGCTAGGATGGGAGCCTCGCTTTCGTACTCGAGATCAGGCGACTCCTCGTCGCTGAACATGACACTCTTGCGACGGTCCTCAACGTGGATGACGCCTGAGTCGTCTTCCTCGGGGGGAGCAGAAAGCGAGATTTCGGGCGCAGCACCCTTCAGCACAGACCCTGAAGCAGAAGATTGGCTGCCGAAACTGCTTGCCTTCCCCTTGGGCGCAACCGATGCGGGGCGCGAGACGGACTCATCAATGGCCTGCCAGCCAACCTGCTCGCTGGGTGTGCCAGCAACATTATGGGTCGCTGCATGAAGAAAGAAAAGCGTTAGCGCGGGTCACCAAGCGGGTAAAACGTGCATGCGGTCCGTTCGACAGTTCGATCAGAACAAGGCAAGGGAACCCCCCTCCCCTTCAAAAAGCGGCGCAGACCCCCACGTTTTGGACGTGCATGTCTTTGGTCGCCTTCCCTTCCGATCGCACAAATGCGACTCGTTCTCTCGCACCAAAACCAGACGACACCAAAACTCCTGTCAACTTACCACCAACGCCCGTGCCACGGCTGGCAGTATCGCGGACGATCTTGTTGAGATCGGCGCTGGTCAGAGAGTTGTCTTGGGCGCGGTCGGCGTGGTGCGGCGTGTGCTCCTTGTTGACAAGCTCGGGATGCTTGCCATAATAGGCCTGTTCGAGCCGGTCTGAGGGGATGACGCCGTGGCCGTGAAGACCGTAGCTGCCGGGGGGCAAATCGCCGAAGCCATGGGCACTCTTCTTACGGCGGTGGTTCTTCGCCGTGGGACCTTCAGCAGCGGCGCCTTCGACCAGCAGAGCTGGGGAGGGCGCCTGGACGTCGCCGGCGTTGGGGTACATGGGCACTTGACGTCCGATTTCCGGGATACCTTGTTCGTCATCTTCCAGGCCATCCTCGTTGGAAGACAGCTCCTGGCTTGTAGTGCTGGCCTTCTTCTTGATGCTGTCGCCGCTGGGCTGGCCGATGCCGAAAGAAGCGGCCCTCTCGCTGTCCGTGCGGGTGACGGTGGCGACACGCTGCTTGGCACTGCTAGCAGGAAGCGACGGCTTTGGGGCGTGCAGCTTGAGATCGTCGGCCACGGTCCTCGTGTGTTCTGGCGAGGCGGCACGGCTGCTGCCCGCTTGTGAGCTCAGTTCTTCGGCCACGGCGGCGTACTCCATGCCCTCCTGGCCGACTGACGGCAGGTCGACGGAGCCAGCGCTGTCGACGGGGTCGGCAGAGAGAAGCGACGACGAGCCATTGGCAAAGTAGCTCTTGTTGGGGCTCTTCGATAGGAGGCTGTCTAATGGCGACGGGGCAAAACGTTCGCGGCTAGGGGAGAGAGAGCGGTCGATAGCGCTGCGGAAGGGGCGTGGCGGGATCTTGGGTGTGTCTTGGGCTTTTGTCGGCCGCGGAGGCACGACGGGTGTTTGCGTTGTGGCAGACATTGTGGATGTAGATGTGGATGTGGGTGTGGTCGAGAAAATGATAAACGAAGATAGGTGCAATTCGATTGGCTAGAACAAGGTGCGGAGAGACTGTTAGAACGGCGACGCAGACAGGCGCAAAACGCAGACGTTGAGGGCGCCGAAGACACGTGTGGTTTGCCCCAGGGGAGATGCAGATATATGGAGGTAGAGGACTATTGATTTATGTGACGCGCGAGGGATCAACCAGTGACTCTGGGGGGGGGGGGGGGGGGGCGGCAGGCAACATAGGAAACGGTAGGGAAAATTGATAAAGACCCCCCCACCAAAAAAAAAAAGTTACCGTGTGCCAGGACCGGCAGTGACCCC